>JANZXP010000009.1:2912945-2924477 GCA_027576715.1 Erythroxylum flavicans
GGACAGCATAAATAGTTTGATAAATGAATTAAGATTATATTATGCTGCAGAATTAGAAAACAATAAAGATATAAGAGTAAGAAGACCTGATTACAGATCAATCATGTATTTCATGTCAAAGCAAATACAGATATTGGAATATATCAGAAATTCTAGATATGAACAGATGACTATCCTAGATTTCACAAGACAAGATACAAATTGGACAAGACAATATGATGAAAATGGGAAAGAAATTACACCACCACCTCCTCCATAAATCAGCGACAGTACACCCTGGATACCGCAGACCCTGGACAGTACACCGTACACAGTACACAGTACACCATGGATCTTACACAGTATATATATATATATATCGTGAGTGCTGTGTTTTGATGATATGCTCTTATCATATAATGCATATATAGCTTATTCAAAAGTGTTGAATCATGTTTTTCCTTGAATCAATTTTAGAAAAAAGTTGTAATGATGAGGACCACCGATTACAATTTATACTCCAACATAATAAAGTTATATGAATTTTATAAAGGCATAATTCAATAATTCTCGAATGGTGTGTAGGATAGACTTGATGTTGCATATTATTTTGGTAAACAACATGATTTAAGCTGTCATTCTTATTAGTTATAGGGTTTCACTATTTTACGTGCAAGGTTGTGAAAGATAGATAAGAAATAGAGAGAAGCTAGAGAAAGAGAGTTTTGAGAAGGAGAAGTTAACTTCAAAAGGGTTGTTGTCTTATTCATTCCAAACAAGCATATTTATAATAAGAAACAAGATTAATTTAAAAGGAACTACCAAGCTAATCTCAATAGCTAAGAAACAAGAAACAACCTATCCTAGAAAATAGGAGATAACAACAATATCAAAACTACTTAAACAACTACTTATCAAATCCCATTTCAATAGGACAAAGCCTCCACAACAACCTTCAACGTAACTACACGGCAACCTGTGACTATGCCACATAAGCATAAAAAAGCTGAACGTATCAACTCCTCCCTCCCTCAAGGACCCTTTTTCGCAAGGGAAAAAGATGGATAGCTCTTGGAAAAATGTTGAATCTCCTCCCAAGTTGCATCTTCTACGGCAGTCCTGTACCATTTGACCAAAACTTCAGTTTTTGGCCGATATTTTCCTTTTTTGGATGTTCGTTTATCCAAAGTAGCTTCTGGTTGAGGCAAAGCAGGTATATCCTCAGTGCTTGGAGGCAAAGGAGTCAGTTCCACAGGTGCAGGTCCAACATGCTTCTTCAATTGACTAACATGAAACACATCATGGATTTAGGATTCTTGCGGCAACTCCAGCTTGTAAGCAACCTGTCCAATCTTCTGATTTTAAAAGGCCCAAAGAAACGTGGTGAAAGTTTGAGGGAGGCATAGAATGCCACAGAACTTTGCCGATACAGCTGAAGCTTCAAATAAACATAATCACCAATTTCAAAGTGAACCTCTCGACGATGCCGATCAACTTGGTTCTTCATCCTGTCTTGAGCTTGTAGTAGTGTGATCTTCAGCTCTTTCAACATTACATCTCGGATCTTCAAGAAATCTTCCACTAATGCATTTTTAGTAATGTCAGGAACAAACTTCAAAAATTTATATGGTGGCTCACCATACATAGCTTTATGCGGTGTCTTCTTAATGGAAGAGTGCCAGGTCGTCTTGTAACAATATTCTGCCCAAAAGAGCCAATCCACCCAACCCCTTGGTTGTTCTCTAGCAAAACACCTTAGATATTGTTCGAGAGTTCTATTAAAACCTTCGATCTGCCCATCCGTTTGAGGATGGTGACTCGTACTTATTTGCAGCTTTGTACCCATACTTCGAAACAAGGATTGCCAAAATCCACTCATGAAAATCTTATCCCGATCACTAGAAATGCTTGTTGGCACACCCATGAAACTTGACTACATTCTCAATGAATGCTCTTGCTATGGTTACTGCAAAGAACGGATGAGAAAGTGGCACAAAATGGGCATACTTTGTTAATCGGTCGATAACAACCATTATTACCTGATAACCTTTAGAGGTTGGCAACCCTTTAATGAAGTCCATGGTAACGTCCATCCACATGCGCTCGGGAATTGGCAATGGTTGGTGCAACACAGCTGGCATCATATTGTAATATTTGTTCTTTTGACAAAATTCACACTCACATATATAGTGTTGAACACTTTTACGCATACCCTCCCAACTGAAGTCAAGACACAAATTAGTTAAGATCTTGTGGAACCCAAAATGGCCCCCCATTGGAGAACTATGCACCTCTGCCAAAATCATTAGAATGAGAGGAGAGGAGGGATTCAATAAAACCTTAGCATCTAGGAACCAAACACCACCATGTTGCTTGGCTTTTGGATTGCCTTCATATTTCTTAAAATATGGGTTTGTTGCACATTCATGTCGTAAATGGGTTCACCAGTCTGATTGTGGCTTTGACTCAACAACGAACAATAATTCGGTACATCGGGATAAAGAGTCGTTAGCATTATTAGTAGCTCCAGTTTTGTATTCAATCTGATAATGGTATCACATTAATTTTGGCAACCAACATGTCTGCGCAGGAGTTGTAATTCGTTGTTCTAGGAGGTACTTCAAGCTTCGGTGATCTGTACGCACCACGACAATATTCCCAAGTAAGTAAGGTCGCCATTTTTGTACCAACTTTACCACTGCTAGTATCTCTTTTTTATAAGTAGAGAGTTTGAGCGATGACCCCTTGAGAGCCTCACTAAAGTATGTAATTGGGTGTTGTTACTGCATTAACACCGCCCCGGTTCCGTATTCATAAGCATCGCACTCAATTATAAAGGGTTGTGAGAAATCCAGTAGGCACAGAACTGGGGAACAAATTAACGCCTCCTTAAGGTGGTTGAATGCTAAATCTGCTTCAGGAGTCCATAAAAATCATCCTTTCCAAGAAGTCAATTAAGAGGTGCAGTAATAGTACCATAGTGTTGAATTAATTTTCTATAATACCCAGTTAATCCTAGAAAGTTGCGTACCTCCCGAAAGATCTTTAGAGTGGGCCAATCTTGGACTGCCTGAACCTTAGAAGGATTTGGTCCTACTCCTTCAATGGAAATAACGTAACCCAAATATTCCACCTTTTCCACCCCAAAAATGCATTTGCTAAGCTTGGCATAGAGTTAATGGTGGTTAAGGATGGACAAAACTAGCTGTAAGTGATATATATGTTCCTCCCAAGACTTTGAGTAGATGAGTATGTCATCGAAAAAGACAAGAACAAATTTCCATAAGAATGGACGAAAAATTTCATTCATCAAGCTTTGAAACGTTGATGGAGCATTTGTCGCGCTGAACGTCATGGATGTGAAACGCCGTCTTTGGTATGTCTCCATCATGAACCCAGATTTGGTGAAGAAACAGGAAGTGAACAATTCATCCATCAATTCGTCAATTACGAGAATCGGGTATTTGTCTTTTACTATAATTGAGTTGAGCGCTTTATAGTCCACACAAAACCTCCACTCCCCATTAGATTTTCGAACAAGAAGAACAGGCGAAGAGAATGGGCTCTTACTTGGTCGTATAAGACTGGTTTATAATAGTTCTTTGACTTGGCGCTTGATTTATGCTTTTTGGAAGTAGGGGTATCTGTAGGGTCTCATATTTATAGGTTGGCATCAGGCACCAAGGGATATAATGATCGTGTGTGCGTTTAGGTGGAAGAGTGGTGGGAATTTGGAAAACTCTATCATAATCGGATAACAATTTATCCAAATCTGGTGGGATAGTAGAGTTCTTTATGGGCTCTTAATCTATCATCAAGAGTTGGATAAAGAAGTTTATTGCGATAAAATAGCTGGCCAGTCTCCTTATCGGTCAAGACTCTCAATTCTTGTTGACTCATACCTGTCAAAGTGTAGTAAGACCCCACCCAATGTGAACGACATCTTTAAAAGGCTGTAGTCCGTTTCTACCACTCCTAACGTCACTAACCATTCGACACCCAACACGATCGCGCATGCTGTAATAGGCAAGACGTAGAAATCTGCTTCAATGGGACATCCTTGGATGTTTATGCGCAATCATTTACAAATCCCTGAGCACTCAATACGATCAGTATTTGCTACAAGCACATAGAATTTCTAGCTTGTTTCTATTGGCAATCCCAATTTCTTCACTATTTTTTGGTCAACGAAATTATGGGAACTAACCCTATCAATTAGGACAATGAATTCTTTGTCGTTCAATTTTCTTTGGACCCGTATTGTTTGAGGGTATTGTCCTCCTGTCATTGCATGCAAAGAAATTTTAGGTAATGATTCAACATACTCTTCTTCCACTTTCTCATGTTCAATGCTTGGAGAAAAGGGCTTAGAATTATCCTTGATCATAAAAAGTTGTGGCTGAGCGCAATGGTGCTCAAGTACAAACTTTTCATCACAGTAAAAACAAAGTCCTTTTCCTTGCCTCTCTTGAGCCTCCTGTAGTGACAACCGATGCGAGGTGGGGCCAGCTGTAGTTAAAGTTGATCTATTCGGTAGTGGCCCTGGCAGCCCGATACCTACACTCCCCATTGTTGGTCGTGATATCGAGGAATTTGGTCGTGTCTAAGAGTTGCCACACCACTGCAAGCTATTCTTCTCTTCCACTAATCGAGCCACTCCAATTGCATCTGTGAGTCTTCTTGGTTTTTAATCTTTACATCTAATCGTGTTTCGTCTTTTAAGCCAGCAATAAAGTTTCTAATAAAGAAACTTTCAGGAAGGTCATCCACTCTATGCAACAATCGTTCAAAAGCTTTTTAGTAAGCTACGATCGTAGTGGTCTGTTGCAGCTTTGAGAGAGCTTCGGCAGGATCGTCAAAATCAGCTGGTCCAAACTGATTTAGTAATGCTTTGGTGACTTCACTCTATGTTAAAGGACTGTGATCTTGCATATACCACCGCTGCCACTGAAGCCCACACAATCCAAATGGAATGTTGCAAAACGGACTTGTTGGTCACTAGGCACCTCCTGGAATTCAAAGAATTGTTCGGCTCGACATATCCAACCTTTAGGATCGCCACTTTCAAACTTTGGAAATATAAGTTTGAGGTGTGTTTTGGCCATTCCACGTTGAGGAAAGGAATTCTTGCCAGCAAACATAAAGTAGTCCCCCTTACTTCGTTGTGGTAAACCAAATGATGTTTTAAAGCTCTGGAATTCAGACACAAGAGTGATGAGAATTCTGTCAATTTTGTCATAGTTGACGTTAACTTTGTCATAGTTGGCACTGACCTTAGTGAGGGCAGCCTCTTATTTTGTTAGGATTTTAGACACCTCTTTTTGGAAGTCAGTGTTGGTCTTATATCGGGTCTCCATGATCTTATGTCTCTGATACCAACGTTACGTGCAAGGTTGTGAAAGATAGATAAGAAATAGGGAAGCGTCAAAGAAAGAGAGTTTTGAGAAGGAGAAGTTAACTTCAAAAGGGTTGTTGTCTTATTCATTCCAAACAACCGTATTTATAAAAAGAAACAAGATTAATTCAAAAGAAACTACCAAGCTAATCTCAATAGCTAAGAAACAAGAAACAACCTATCCTAAAAAATAGGAGATAACAAAGAATATCAAAACTACTTAAACAACTACTTATCAGATCCAATTTCAATAACATAAAGCTTCCACAACAACCTTCATCCTAACTACACAGCAACCTGTGACTATGTCACATAAGCACAGACAAGCTGAACATATCACACTACTCCCATAAGAAAATACAAAGAACTTCACAAAATGCTCATGTCTTGCACAAAGATTTGTTGATCAAAATATGGAATACTCCATCAGACAATATTCTCACATATAGTTAGGTGATAAAAACTTACTTGAAAGAGCATAGGCTAAGGGAAGTATCCAAAGGTCTTAGTTTTAGTGGACTACCAAAGGATATATTGGAACTAATAGTTGATATGAACCTCAATGATTAGTTTAAAGACCTAATTGACTCAATTCTCTGTAGAGTTCATCGAATTTCACAAATTTAGTTAGATAGTTTTAGTCACTTTCTATGTGAAGCTTAGTACATTTATTTATTTTTTAATGATAAATATATAGCATTATTTGTTTGTACCAACCATTTTCACAACTATTACATTATGGATAGTTTTTGTATTGAACCTTATTGCAGTTTTACCTCTTTATTTTTTTATATATATATTATACTTGACATATTTAAAACAAATATGTCTAAAAAAATTATTAATTTTTAATCAATTATTATATGGATGATGATTGAAAACTTTTTAATATTTTAATTTTATAGGTAATTAACAAAACAGTTAAAGTTTTGTTTTAGAAGGTTGCATCAAATTAATTAAAAATGACACCAATAATAGAATAAATGTGTCATTAGAGAAACAACGTGTTTGAAGAAAATGACTACTGCATCCATGAATATTCTTATAGAATTCAATAGAGGTGAAATGCTAAATGGTGGCAATTCTGAAATTTGAAGTATGGAAAACCAATATATGTTAAAAAAGTAAAAATCTCTTGTCTCACTATATGAAATTATAACACTTTCAAAGAATGAAATTATGGCTCAATATAGGAAAAACTTTTAGAAAAAGATATTATGGCTTGATATATGAAAACTATGAGGCACAAGACTTTTGAAAAAAGGAGAACTCCCTAGTTGACATAGTATACATAATAGTGTGAAAAATTAAGAAGTATGATCATACCAAAGACATATGGTTCATAGTGGCAATATGCTTTGGTAGCACCACAGTGACCAAATTATTGTTACTTAATATTAATAAGAGTAATTAAAATAAATTATAAATGAATAAATGAGTTAGAGCATTCTTTTCTTTATTTTTTTCCTCCTTTCTATAGATTTTCCCTCCGAAAAGCTAAATTTGATAGCTTTAAAAAATTATATATGTAATCATTTGAAAGTCTTTTGCTTCTCTTTTTATGTTTTTTCTTTTCTTCATTTTTTTAAAAATTACAAAATGGCACTCTTATTAGATTAGTTATTAAATACGTCATATAAAATATAATTAATGAGAAATTAAGATTAATTGAATAAAATTAGACATAATCGATTACTATTGAATTAAATATGGCATAAATCTTACAAATTAAGAAATATAATCAAACTAAAATAAAAGTAAAACAAAGTATGATAAAATGAAATATCATTAATAGTATATTTAAAAACTTGAAATATAGACGCAACCACAAATAATAAATAATATCAAGTTACTTATAACTAAATAAATAAAAAGTGATAATTAGAATGCATATTTTTAACATATTATCGTATTATTGACAAAAAATATAAATTAAGGAAGTAGTAGAATTATATGCACTAGAATAAGTAATATTGTATGAACTTTACAAATTAATCAAATACTTTTGAAGAATTTCTTATTTTTCAAAGAGTTTTTAGCGTACAAAAATAGGGAAATTTATACACATCCTTCCTTCATTATCTTTTTAGCATAGCCATTTTCTTATTTTGCTAATAAAGATAACACATCGTTATTAATATTTTAAACAAATCATTTTTCTAAAATTGAAAGGAAAAAAGATATCTAATATACACATAAGTAAGATGATTAGCTTCTACAAGTATTTATACGAATATGAATACGACTTAGCCCATATGAGTTTAGATTGACATGCGAACGAATTGAACCATTACAAATGACCCATTTACTTCTTCTAGTAGATATTCATTTCCTTATTGCACTTATTTCCAATGACATGATTTTTTTAAGAAATAAGATAATTTCATTTCCATGAATCAATAGTGTCTCTACATCATTTGCTAGCATAATATATGTGCTAATCAAGCTTCACTTTGAACATATCCTACTAATATATCAAAATAAACAAATGATATGTTATAATGAAGCCATGTGTTTTTTTCTGTTGGTACCTTGCCTTGCTCTTATGGTCTTTGTGCAACTGAGGAAAGTTTCTGTATTTGACCACTATACAAGTTTTGTTCAAGCTTTATTTCCAACACGAATGCTCATATACAATTCACATCAATTTGTAAATCAATGATGATTGGCAGGGATGTATACTTCCTAAGTTGGTAACGTACCAACAAAGACTTTGTTTCATTATATACAACCATTTGATCTTCCAGTTAATAAGTACTTTATGGTTGATTCTGTCCTTTTATTCGTAGAGGCTTAGGGGTAGTCTACTTCTCTTAATTGTATGCCTTGTAATATCACCCTCTTTCCATGATTGATTATTGAAAATTTTATTGTTTCCCTCTATCCAAAATGCCAATAATCATATAGGATAAAGGAATGTGAGTTATCCACTATCCCCTTCATGCATGTAGTTAAGACGTATACTCCAATTCATAATTTCTGACCAGGACATAGAAGGACTTTTTATACAACATAAATGCATTATAAATCTCCATATTTAGTTGGTATAAGATCATTGTAAGAATAGATGATTGTGGGAAGCTTAAATTTGAAAACTTTCCATAGTGTGCGTGCATCCTTGGGGCTATAATTTTTTCACCATTCAACTTTTTGCTAGTTTACTTGAGGATTTTCTTAATAATATATCATTATGGCTAAGTAATTAGAGTAACAACCAGAAGCTTCCAGCTTCCATTATAGATCTCCATATTTAGTTGGTTAGGAAGTTGATTGTACCTGATGGTGAGCCATGGATAAAGCTTTGGTTTAAAGTGGACAAGCCATAAGCCACTCTTGCATCCTGCCTGCTTATAATCTTCTGCATATCTAATTCATTGACTTGGTAGAGAGGTCCAGGAATTAAACCAGAATTTTGAGGATTCTCCATTTCCAACTTGATGACTACATATTTCTCTTAATTTGTCCTGATTTTTCCAATGAATTTTATCAGACATGAGGCATTACTAAAGATGTTTAAGTTCCATAAACACTTATCTTTTATATAGTACACATTGACCTAACTAAATCATAAAGATTGTTTGTCCTAAATTAATCTCCAAGCCTTTTTTTTTTGTAAGCATAACTTCATTCATTAATTTAGCTGCTAGGATGCCTAAACCTCCTTGCTTTGTTGGTGACATACTTTAGGCCACTGGATTCTTCTTCCTTTGTTTTCCAACTTGTGGTCTGTTTATAGGAAGCTCTTTAGGATCCTATCAATTTTTTTTGTGATGCTTTGAGGAATAACCAGGTGAGAGCTCCATTACACATATATAAAAGATGGCACTAATTTTATTAGTTGAGCCTTACCTGCCAAAGATAACTCTTTACAACACCAGCTATTGATTTTATTGAGGATCATGTCAATGAGAGGTTTAAAATCCAATTGAGTTGGATTAACTTATGAGATTGGAATGCCTAGATATTGAAGTTGTAGTTGTTGCACTTTGAAACTAGTAATTGATAATAATAGTGGGCTTAGGCTGTTAGTACTCTTGGAAACAAACAAAGCACTTTTACCTATTAATTCATAATCCAGACGTTCTATTGATCATCTTAAGGGCAGTGATGAGTTTTGGGAAAAAAAAAGTCATCAGCAAAGTTGAAATTTAGGATTTTTAGCTTTATGCATTTTCATAGATATTATAGCATAGATTTCTCTCAATAACTCTAGCTAACAACTTGTTGAAAACCTCCATCACTAAAGAAAATACATAAGGTGATAGTGGATCCCCTTGCATAATGCCTTTAGCTCCCTTAACCCATGATTCATTCTCACAGGTGTGACTCCTGCACTGGCGTGATTTTTCACTCTCACGCCCTTGAGTTAATCGCAAGAGTGATGTTTAATTGTCTTTTTCATGCTACAGTGCTCCTTAATAGTTTACTCTCATGCAAGCTGAATAGTCTTGCTTCTTTTGATCATAACTTCTTCTCTATAAATCCAAATGATATGATTTTTTATTTGGAGTAAATTAGATACATAGGACTACAAATAATATGAAGAAGACGAATTTTGATTCTTTCTCTAAGATATTGAATTTCTGGATGGAAGTTGTATATAGTACACTGTTTTTGAATGTGAACAACCTGATATTGTTAGAGGTATATCTTCCAAATTACTAAACCAAATTGAGTGATTTTGGTGTAAATGGAAAGATAAGACATAGAGGAACATTTTTCTAGAAGAGAGTATGACCAAATTACATCAGTTTCACTTTCTAATTGAATGTGAACAGTAGACCCAAAAGTGTGACTTGGAAAAATATGAAGTGAATCAATAAGAAAGGAATAGAGATTTTAATGGTTTTACTGAGGCATAAACCTAAGTATAAATTGTACGTATATGAGTTTTGATATGAGAATGACTTTGTGATGAAATTAAAGGAAAGATACCCGGGATTGTCATAAACATGCATTGTACATAATTCATTTCATACATGTGCATTATTGAACAATTATAATTGTGCATATTGTGATATGTGTATGTTGTCTAAGATAGAGGAGCAACTGGAACGTCAACCTCCAGACATTGTCGGAACTTCCAGGTATTAGCTTTGGAAGCAACTTGTGAGTAACCTAGATGGTTTCTCTCAATTATTGTTTGCTTAAATTATGCTTTGAATGATAAATGAATGTAAAATAAATGTGTTTGATTGTTGATTCCAGAAAGAAGGTCCGATAATTGTGAATGTGGAATGTATATTGAATACTGCTTGAATGTGAATGTAAAGACCTAAGTGCTTTATAATGTGAGTGATTATGGTACATGCATTCCATTCATGAATGCACAATCAGATAATGGCAGTTGTGGCTAGAGTAGCCACCGATCAAAGCTTAAAGCTCAACGAGTGAAAAGAACCTCGAGCTCAAATAGTGATTAAGAGCCTAAGGCTCACTATATATAATGAATCCCATATCTCCCAGGCGGATAAGGGACAGTTATTAATGAGCCCGATATCCAAAATAGATACGAGACAGTTCAGGCGCTCGGTCACAACAACATAATAAATGGAAAGTGTCTCATGAGCATTTCATATGCATTTATATCAAGTATGTTTGATTGATTGAAATGTCAAAATTTCCCATGCATAAGTTATTATGCAAAATTTTGAATTTCATGTTATGTGAAATGGTGTGTTGCATAAACTGAGTGAACCATTGATGAAGGTTACCTCATTGAGTTCGTAAAACTCACCCAAAATTGCAACGTTGTCTTTTCAAAAATGAGAGACGACTCTAGCTACTAAGAGGCTCTACCAGTCGTGTAGATTATGATTTGGCAAGAGAAGTCATGGCTCAAAGGTTGGTTAGCTGGGATTTTTGGATAAATTAGATAGACTTTGTATATTTTCCTCTTTCATATAGTACTTTTGTACTAGGTTTTGATGATGTACATATAGTAAGTGTTTAAAGGTACAATGTAAACTTTTGGTTTTTGTGAAGTGAAATGAGGAAAAAAAGTTGGTTCTAAAATATTGTGATTTTCTTATTGTTGGATCCCATTTTTAGGATTTTATATTTTTATTTTATTTTATTGAATTTATTAAATTATCAAGCATGAAAATAAATTAGAATTTATGAATTAGAAATTTTTGGAGTTTAATATGGTATATTAT
>JANZXP010000009.1:2948430-2958844 GCA_027576715.1 Erythroxylum flavicans
GTGCCAAGCTGCTGACTGGTGTAGAGCACCTGCATAAGACAAAATAGGAAAAATGGGTGAGGATGGCCAAGAAAACTAATCATCGAAGAGGGACAGATTCCGCCATTGCCAAAGGAACCAGCAGGTAATGCCAAATAGAATGAACCAGTCATGCCCCATTGTATGTCGGTGAGATTGGAGGTTGTGAGAGCTTTTAATACATGCAGAATTTGAAAAGTCTTTATTCCGGCTTAGTGGTCATAAAGGTGCCAAGTTGAGCAATAGCTAGGAAAAAATTTCCATGGTCTCTCAACGCCCTTCCCTTGAAAAAGCTAAGAATTATTCACAATTCCTTCGCTGAAAAAGGAAAAGAAGAAGTAAGAACAGTTGAAGCTGTGTGTAACGTGTAGCTTAAAGATATAAAAGGAAATTAAATGACACGGTGGAATTGGATCCACTTCCTATTCCTATCAAAACTGATTTAAAACTACGCAAAACAAAACAGAGTGAAAGAGGAATTGGAAGGATTGGATTTGGATCTACAGAGTAAAAAAAATCAATTCAACGCGCTTGCCGCCGAGTCTGTCTCTCTAGCCATCTCTTTTAAGAATCAATAACCTTTACCTTGGCTTTGCTTCTTGTAGTTGTAGTGTTGTACACAATACAATACTCAGAATAATGTTCGTCTCTTTCTTTCTCTGATCATACGAAACAGAACAGAAAAAACAAACAAACGAAAAAAGCAAAGAAGCAGACAAAGACCACGCCCATGCCATGTCCAACCTACGGCACCGTCCTCCTCCTTCGGGCCAACCGCTGCCCGACCAACGTTCCCAAGTGGAAGAAGAGGCTTACAACATAATCCCTGTGCACAACCTCCTAGCCGACCACCCGTCTCTCCGATACCCAGAAGTCCGTGCCGCCGCCGCCGCCCTTCGTACCGTCGGAAACCTCCGGAAACCGCCATTCGCCCAATGGCATCCCTCCATGGACCTCCTGGACTGGTTGGCCCTCTTCTTTGGGTTCCAAAACGACAACGTTCGGAACCAGCGGGAGCACATCGTTCTCCACCTGGCCAACGCCCAGATGCGCCTCACTCCTCCCCCTGACAACATCGACACCCTCGACCCCACCGTCCTACGCCGTTTCCGCCGCAAACTTCTGAAGAACTACACCAACTGGTGCTCTTATCTCAACAAGAAATCCAACATCTGGATCTCTGACCGCTCCAATCCCGATCTGAGGCGCGAGCTGTTGTACATTTCACTTTATCTGTTGATCTGGGGAGAATCTGCGAATCTCCGTTTCATGCCAGAGTGCATCTGCTTCATTTTCCACAACATGGCCATGGAGTTGAACAAGATACTTGAAGATTACATTGACGAGAACACTGGGCAGCCTGTGATGCCTTCGATTTCTGGAAAGAACCAGTTCTTGAACCGCGTTGTGAAGCCCATTTACGAGACTGTGAAAAAGGAGATGGAGAGTAGTAAGAACGGAACTGCACCCCACAGTGCGTGGAGAAACTATGATGATTTGAACGAGTACTTTTGGAGCAAGCGGTGTTTTGATAAATTGAAGTGGCCTATTGATGTGGGGAGTAACTTCTTTGTGATTTCAACTAGGAAGAAGCACGTGGGCAAGACGGGGTTTGTCGAACAGAGGTCGTTTTGGAATTTGTTTAGGAGTTTTGATCGGTTGTGGATTATGTTGATACTGTTTTTGCAGGCTGCGATCATTGTTGCTTGGGAGGGGAATGAGTATCCCTGGCAAGCATTAAAGCGCAGGGAAGTTCAAGTTCGGGTTTTGACAGTGTTCTTTACTTGGAGTGGATTGAGGTTGTTGCAGTTTTCGCTTGATGCGGGGATGCAGTACGGTTTGGTTTCGAGGGAGACCATGTCCCTTGGGGTTAGAATGGTGTTGAAAATTGTGGTCGCTGTGGGATGGATCATTGTATTTGGGGTTTTCTATGGCAGGATTTGGAGTCAAAAGAACAGTGATAGGAGTTGGTCTGCTGCTGTTGATAGGAGGGTAGTGAATTTTCTGGAGGTGGCTGGAGTGTTTGTATTGCCCGAACTACTGGCTGTTGTCCTGTTTATAATTCCGTGGGTCAGGAATTTTCTTGAGAACACAAATTGGAGGATCTTTTATGTGTTGTCATGGTGGTTTCAGAGCAGGAGTTTCGTTGGTCGTGCTTTGAGAGAGGGGCTTCTTGATAATATCAAGTATTCTCTGTTTTGGGTTTTGGTATTAGTTACCAAATTTGCTTTCAGTTACTTTCTGCAGATTAAACCGATGATTAAACCTTCAAAGCAGTTGCTGAAACTTGAGAATGTTACTTACGAGTGGCACCAGTTTTTCAAACATAGCAACAGATTTGCTGTTGGATTGTTGTGGCTTCCTGTGGTATTGATTTACCTGATGGACTTGCAGATTTGGTACTCGATCTATTCATCTTTTGTGGGAGCAGCAGTAGGATTGTTTGCTCATTTGGGTGAGATTCGAAACCTTGAGCAATTGAGGTTGAGATATCAATTCTTTGCAAGTGCAATTCAGTTTAATCTGATGCCTGAAGAGCAGCTACTAAATGCGAGGGGGACACTGAATAAGTTTAAAGATGCCATCCACAGGTTAAAGCTTAGGTATGGGCTTGGCCGGCCTTATAAGAAGCTGGAGTCTAACCAGGTTGAGGCTAACAAATTTTCTTTAATCTGGAATGAGATCATAACGACTTTCAGGGAAGAGGACATTATATCTGATAGGGAGCTGGAATTGTTGGAATTGCCCCAAAATAGTTGGAAAGTGCGGGTTATTCGATGGCCTTGTTTTCTCCTCTGCAATGAGCTACTACTTGCCCTTAGCCAGGCTAAGGAGTTGGTAGATGCTCCTGATAAGTGGCTTTGGTACAAGATATGTAAGAATGAGTACAGACGTTGTGCTGTCATAGAAGCTTATGATAGTGTAAAGCACTTGTTGCTTGAGATCATCAAGGTCAACACTGAAGAGCATTCAATTGTGACCGTCTTGTTCCAAGAAATAGAACATGCCATAGAGATTGAGAAATTTACTAAGACCTTCAAGATGAATGCACTGCCCAATTTCCATGTTAAGTTGATAAAACTCGTTGAGTTGCTAAATAAACCTGAGAAGGATATGAACCAGGTGGTGAATATTCTACAGGCTTTGTATGAGATTGCTGCTAGAGATTTCTTCAAGGAAAAGCGGACCATCAACCAGTTAAGGGAGGATGGTTTGGCTCCACGTGATCCTGCTGCAATGGCAGGGCATCTTTTTGAAAATGCAATTCAATTGCCTGATCCCAGCAATGAGATTTTCTATAGGCAGGTACGGCGATTGCACACAATTCTTACCTCCAGGGATGCAATGCATAACATCCCAGTAAATCTTGAGGCCAGACGTAGAATTGCTTTTTTTAGCAATTCCCTTTTTATGAACATGCCACATGCTCCTCAAGTGGAGAAAATGATGGCTTTCAGTGTCCTAACCCCTTACTACAATGAAGAAGTTTTGTACAGCAGGGAGCAACTTCGCACTGAGAATGAGGATGGGATTTCTATACTGTACTATCTGCAAACAATTTATGATGACGAGTGGAAAAACTTCTTGGAGAGGATGCGGCGTGAAGGGATGTGTAAAGATGATGAGTTATGGAAAACAAAGTTGAGAGAACTTAGGCTTTGGGCATCTTATAGGGGCCAAACACTTGCACGCACTGTAAGGGGGATGATGTACTACTATCGTGCTCTTAAGATGCTTGCTTTCCTTGATTCAGCTTCGGAAATGGATATTAGGAATGGTTCACGAGAACTTGGTTCAATGAGGAGGGATGGTGGGCTGGATGATTTCAGCTCTGAGAGATCTCCTTCTTCCTTAAGCTTAAGTAGAACTGGCAGTTCCCTGAACTTGTTGTTTAAAGGCCACGAGTTTGGGACTGCTCTGATGAAATTCACTTATGTGGTTGCATGCCAGATTTATGGAACTCAAAAGGCTAAAAAGGATCCCCGTGCTGATGACATTTTTACCTTGATGCAAGAGAATGAGGCCCTTCGAGTCGCCTATGTTGATGAGGTAAACACCGGGAGGGATGAGATAGAATATTATTCTGTTCTTGTGAAGTATGATCAGCAGCTGGAAAAGGAAGTGGAGATTTACAGGGTCAAGCTGCCAGGTCCTTTGAAGCTTGGAGAGGGAAAACCAGAGAATCAAAATCATGCTCTTATCTTCACTCGCGGTGATGCAGTGCAGACTATTGACATGAACCAGGACAATTATTTTGAGGAGGCACTAAAGATGCGAAATCTTTTGGAAGAATACAGGCACTACTATGGCATTCGAAAGCCAACTATTTTGGGAGTCAGAGAACACATCTTTACTGGTTCAGTCTCATCACTTGCATGGTTTATGTCAGCACAGGAAACTAGTTTTGTGACCCTTGGACAGCGGGTTCTGGCCAACCCTTTGAAAGTTCGTATGCATTATGGTCATCCAGATGTCTTTGACAGGTTTTGGTTCTTGACTCGGGGTGGCATCAGTAAGGCATCTAGGGTGATTAACATCAGTGAGGATATTTTTGCTGGTTTTAATTGCACTTTGCGAGGGGGCAATGTTACTCACCATGAGTACTTTCAAGTTGGCAAGGGAAGGGATGTTGGGCTTAATCAAGTATCCATGTTTGAAGCCAAGGTTGCCAGTGGAAATGGTGAGCAAGTTCTTAGCAGAGATGTCTATCGGTTGGGGCATAGGCTGGATTTCTTTAGAATGCTGTCATTCTTTTATACCACTGTGGGATTTTTTTTCAACACAATGATGGTTGTTCTCACTGTGTATGCATTTCTATGGGGGCGCCTCTATCTTGCTCTAAGTGGTGTTGAGGCCTCTGCTTTGTCAAACAGCAGCAGCAACAATAAAGCTCTTGGTGCAATTTTAAATCAACAATTCATCATCCAACTAGGTCTTTTCACAGCCCTTCCAATGATTGTGGAGAATTCTCTAGAGCACGGATTTCTCCAAGCTGTTTGGGATTTCTTGACAATGCAGCTTCAGCTGTCATCTGTTTTCTACACATTTTCCATGGGAACTCGTACTCATTTCTTTGGGAGAACTATTCTTCATGGTGGTGCAAAGTATCGGGCAACTGGGAGGGGCTTTGTTGTGGAACACAAGAGTTTTGCTGAAAATTATAGACTTTATGCTCGTAGTCATTTTATCAAGGCTATTGAGCTTGGGTTGATCCTGACAGTTTATGCATCATACAGCGCCGTAGCCAAGGACACATTTGTTTACATAGCTATGACAATTTCTAGTTGGTTCCTTGTTGTGGCATGGATAATGTCACCATTTGTTTTCAATCCATCTGGCTTTGATTGGTTGAAGACAGTCTATGACTTTGATGATTTTATGAACTGGATTTGGTATAAAGGTGGTGTATTTTCAAAAGCTGAACAGAGCTGGGAAAGATGGTGGTATGAGGAACAGGATCATCTGAAGACAACTGGGCTATGGGGAAAGCTAATGGAGATAGTTTTGGACCTACGGTTCTT
The DNA here is from genome assembly GCA_027576715.1 of Erythroxylum flavicans. Classification (NCBI taxonomy): domain Eukaryota; kingdom Viridiplantae; phylum Streptophyta; class Magnoliopsida; order Malpighiales; family Erythroxylaceae; genus Erythroxylum; species Erythroxylum flavicans. The sequence continues at coordinate 2,953,971 of JANZXP010000009.1, forward strand.
CTTCTTCCAGTACGGGATTGTTTACCAGCTGGGAATTGCTGCTGGAAGTACTAGTATTGCTGTCTACTTACTATCTTGGATCTGTGTTTTTGTCACCTTTTTCCTTTATGTGTTGATAGCCTATGCTCGAGACAAGTACGCTGCAAAAGACCACATCTATTATCGTCTGGTCCAGTTTCTAATTATCATACTTGCAATACTTCTGATAATTTCCCTAGTTGAATTCACAGCATTCAAGTTTACAGATGTTTTTACCAGTTTGTTGGCTTTTGTTCCTACTGGGTGGGGACTGATATTGATTGCCCAAGTATTGCGCCCATTTCTGCAATCCACTATACTATGGGAGATAGTTGTTTCCGTTGCCCGGCTCTATGATATAATGTTTGGAGTGATAGTTATGGCCCCTGTGGCATTTTTGTCATGGATGCCAGGATTCCAATCAATGCAAACCAGGATTCTGTTTAATGAAGCATTCAGTAGAGGCCTCAGGATTTCCCAGATTGTTACGGGGAAAAAGTCTATTGAATTGTGATTTTAGGTACTTCACTTTCCTTTGTTTTCTTTTTATAATGTTTCTTTTATTACAGAAAAAGAACTTGCTCTTAGTGCCTATGGTTTCTGATGGGCTCTTATTAAGCTGAAGTTTAACTGACAAAACATTGAGGCTTGGCCTTTGACTGAAGATGATGGTTCAAGTTTTTTCCTTTTCTTTTTGTCTGAAGGGGTGAACAAATCCCTCTGTAACTTTTATTGACATTATTGTATTATAAGTTAGATCTTGCTGTCCTGATATTTGCAGGATTCGTAACAGTTTTGACTTGTTTACACTAGATTGCCATCTTTAATTTTTAAGCTGTTTTCAGGAATTTTCTTGATATCTTAAAATTTGGATTTTAGATGATTGCATCACCATACGTGTTCATTTATGTTTGCACCATATGCCTCTTAAGGGGAATTTTGAGTATGAGTTGCTGCGTTGTTTTTTTTATATTGCTGTGTTTATAAGTTTAGCTAGATTATCGATTTGCTCTTCAATGGCCTAGAGTAATAAGTTTAGTAGCTTTTAACTAACTAACTAACTAACCATGTCCAGTAGATGCCTAAGTTGATATATTTACTTAAAATGTTTCTTATGCTCTTTAGCGAAAGTTGAAATTTTTATGGTAATAAATTGCCTGTAGTTAGGCAACTTTATGTTATTATGGAATGAAAAATTGAATTGCTTTTTTTGTAAAATTTTCTAGATTAACATACAAGATGTCTAACTGCTGGGTGGCAAGTGAACAGCCATGCATGATATAAATGCTTCAGTTAGAAGATTATATCGGACTACTCATTGAAAAGAAAACAATTAACTTTTGCGCCAGAAAACGTGTCAAGAAGTTCTTTTCAAGTATTGTAAGAAGAAACTGAGTGGAAAATGGAAACAAATATTGATATATGCTTGGAGCTTGATGAGTTTTGCTGGTATCATGAAAAAATTGAAGAGCTTGTTTGCTTCCTTCATATAATCGAATATTTGACAAACTGTTGGTTAGTCTTGGATAGCGTACAGTTTCTTCCTCTAAATGCAGCGGATTCTACTTTCCTCTATTATCAGAGAAAAAAATGAACACGAAAACCAATAACATTGTTATCAACCCTTGTTACTCTATATTGCATCAGTAGCAACGGTATGAACTCCTTAGAAACTTGTTTGTGTCTTAGTAGGAAGTGGGCAAATTCTTCCATATGATAATTTGCGTTCTTGTATCTGAAGTTAACGAAACATGCAGTTCATCCAGCTGCTTTGCAGTATGTTGATTGAAACTTATCAGTGAATTGCAAATACAGAATATGGACTATTAGCACCAAATATACTGACGATGGGACCTGATTATCTTTTACAGGTACCGATTCAGGATGAAGAGTTGGAAATGATGTGTTGACCACCAAGATCTGTCTTTATTTTGTTCGAGAAAGAACCTGGCCTCTGCTTGTACCTTGGGTAAAATTTCTCGGAGGAAGATAAAAATTCTATCATGTCCATGTCCATGGCATGCCCATGTCCCTTCTTTATTTTTTTGTTCTGTTGTAATTAGTCTAATTTGTCATACGTCCATTGATGTTCTTTCGCTTTCTAAATTCACGTTTCTAATAGTACAGTTATTTATAGTGCCTATACAGAGAGGTAGCTTTAGTGTGTAGTTTGCTGAGATAGTTAAAAAGAGTGTACGTAATTTTTTGAGGTATGGTAGCAATTTGTTTTTAAGTATAATTTTCCTTCAACCAAATTTGTTTTTAAGTATAATTTTCCTTCAATCTTCTTGTGGGATGGATCAATATATCGTCCCAATGGATGTGAATATGTTGGAGAGCAGCGCAAGCTGATAAGAGAAGCAACTTCGCCATTATGCTTATGCGGCTTTGTTTATAACTTGAAGCTTTTGCATCTCATAGAATGCTTCAAAGCATTCGCCTTGTTCACTGGAGAGGACGTTAGAGTTCCTCTTTTCTACCATAAAGGACTGGCCTGTCCTCCGTTCATGGAGTGTTAAAAGCGAAAAGAATTCCTAGTTACAGGAAAGGCAAAATTTTGAGTGATTGTTGGAGGGAGCATTAACTTTACCTTGTGGTTTCATCACAAAATTCGTAGGTCCTTCCTTGTACTTTGTGAAAAGTTCGAAATATGAAGTAATTCAAAAAGTAATATATTTAAATAATACGTATATTGTTTGATAATTAATGAGATGTATATATGATAAATTAATATAATAACAAAAAGTTTAACAATTTTTATATTAATAGAAAAGCAAATCAAATTGTTATTAATTATTGCATTTTAATATAAGTAATGAGATATATAACAAGTCAATAAAATCAATAAATTAGTATTTTTGTTATGTACCATGCTTGTGATTTATTTCAACGGTATGAATATTGTTCTGTATTGACTGAAAAATGGAACCGTATTCATGTTTTTGGTACTGGCTTTAGATATCGATCGGTACAATGAAGTCGTTCGGTATCTGCCAGTATCCAAAATATCGGCACCGTAAGTTTAAAAAAATTTAAGGACTATTTTTTAAGTATTAAAAATTTTTAACCTAAAAACCCCTGCATGCCTCACCCACTCAAACCCTTATGCTTTTTTATTTTTTTACTCTCTCTCACCAACTCTCACTCACCTCTATTCCTCTCTCTCTCTCTCTCTCACACACACACACACACACGCACACATTCTCCTCTTCATTTTTGGCGGTGCTGCTCCCTCTCCGATGATGCTGCTCCTTCTCCAGTGACTATCATCTTCCTCCTCGATTTACGCTAGCATCATACCATTTTCAGCCCTCATTGACTCCTTCACATGAAGTCCCGAACACACCGCCGTCTTCAACCCTCCTCCATGCCTAACGGCCGCTCACCCCAGATTTAAACCCGACCTGTCACCCAACTCAAAAACCTGAAGCTATGAATTGATTTTTAGGTGTGTTTTTTGACTTTCTGATTTTTTTCCTGCTTAATTACATTTTTTATTGAGAATTGGTTGGAACTTGAAAGTTGAAAGTTGGAATTAAAATTTGAATTGGATTTGTGATTTGCATGGGTTGGATATTGGAGTTAAATGATTCATGGTTTTGTTTTGGTTGATTTCTAGTTTGTTTTTATGGATTAGTTTAACCGATAAAGAGAAATTTATGTTAAGTTTTTTAATTTGAATTAAAATTTTAAACCGAGAATGCAAAATTGCAAACTTGCAAAGACTTAAATAATTAATTGACACAATCTTAAAATTTGCAAAATGGTATTTTATTTTTAGTATTTGGGCATTGACTTTAGGTAAATAATTAATTGAGTATAAAATTATGCTATTATAAATTAATAATAATTCGATTGTAATTAATGATAGTATTTGGGTATTGACTTTGGGTAAATAATTAATTGAGTATAAAATATGTTAAATTATTTGGTAATATATATGTGTGGGCTATCATAAATATTTATAATAGATAATGTGTGAAAGTAGTGATGTAAATGTGTCCAAAAGGAACTTTTGACAAATTGTGAACATGCTGAAGGCTAAACTCCAACCACTTAGATTTATTAATGTCAATTAAAAATCGTAAAAGCAACTTATATATTTAAGAACCAAATATAGAATGGTGTATATAATATTATGGTTTGTTAGAAATAAAGAGAAGATTCAAACCTTTAAATAAAAAAAAACATTTCCAAAGAAGTAATATCCTTCAACTTGATCCTCATGTTATGAATATATCCTTGACCTTGATCTTCATGTTATGAATAGATGTGTATGAACAATTGTATAAGATATGTCATTCATTATTTGGCGATTATGTAAATCATACCCTTCAACTTGATCCTTATGTTTGAAACTTTAAATTGAAATTGTTCGAAATTGTTAGAAATGAAAATTGTTTATGTATGTTTTGTGATTGTTGGAAATAAAAATTGTTTATGTATGTTTTGTGTAATTATATATGTTCAATAATTGAATTATTAGTTTTTGACTTATAGTGAATTGTGTTTGATGAAATTGAATTGTGTATAATGTAATTATATAAAATAAGTTATATTATATAAGATAGACATGCATATTATGTAATAAAATTATGTGTTATTTATTTTGATATGTGCATTCATTTATTTTTACAGATAAATGGAAGGAAGTTCAAGTACTCCTGATTAAACCACTTTAAGAAGATACAATGATCCAGCTTAGGATCATGCTGCATTGGTTCACTGTAACACCCCATTACCTTAGGGTACGCATCGGAACGCTCGTAGGTCATTCCAACACATATCTTAAGATAAGGGAGCGCTACGTGCAATCACTACAGAACTCCACATGGCATCACATACATTTAAATAAT
>JANZXP010000009.1:2958944-2975629 GCA_027576715.1 Erythroxylum flavicans
CTCAGATAAAGACCTTTTAACTCTCTCGCAGGTTTCTTCTTTGTTTGTGCTATTGTCACTTGCAGGATAGTAGAAGATCCAAGGCATGTACATTGTAATCATCATTTGGTCGATGCATGAGAGTTGGTGATATCGGCTGTGTTGGGTTGTGGGAAAAGATGGTTTGACTAGATCTTGGCAGAGTACTTCCACTTCAAACTTCATGTCCTCTGCCATTGAAATGAAGGTTATGGAAATTCTATCTTTAAGCGGGCCTTTATAAACTAAGTGCAAATTAAGTAATGGTTTGTTGAATTAAGTCTAGGACCATAAAGAAACACTAATTAATTGATGCTTGACCCTTAAAATTGATTGATCAGCTTCTGCGATATGGATATGCATATATTTATTGCGGAGTTTCGAATTCCCTACCAAAACCTGTAATAACGTAAGCTTTTCTTTCTTTTCTTTTAAGTTTGGCTCTGCCGGCAAGTGATGGTCATGATTATGTTTGTAGTTCAAGAATATGTTCTTTTTGGTGTCTGTTAATGTGTTTACTCCTAGATTGTGACTATGAAAATGAATTGAAGAACTTCAGAGAATAAGACTTCAGTATAAGTACTGATCTAACAATTTTATACGGACTATTTTAAACGAATAACGCATTACTTGTGCGGTCTTCATGTATTATAAATCTATAATTATAACATATTACTTGAAAGCTAGATATTATAATTATCATATGGACGGTATAAATATGATGTTTGTAAGTTGGAAGATATTATAATTTGTTTCGTATGTATACAAAACGCTGAACGTAGATTGAAAGAGAGACCTAGCTATAGACTTTAATTTTATCATAACGGAGATAGTGCACTCTTTAATTTTATATACACTAAAAGATATAATATGAAAATAAAAGGAGGATCATGTAACGCAGCTATAGCAAAGCAAATACATGCAAGAGTTCAATTTTATTTTTTAATTAAATGAAATAATTATAAAAATAAACTATTTCCAAAAAGATTTGTATTAAAAAAATATGAGAACCTGATCAACAACATAAAGAAATTATTAGCTTACATGATAGCAACGTTACTCAATGATTCATGCTTTGACGCTAATTAACGCACCATGTGGACAATTCGGCATAATAAAAAATATTTTATTCAATATATAATAAAAAATTGGTAGATAGGTCTTTTGCTTTTGAGAGAAGTAATACAACTCATAGATTGACAATGACTGCATCTTTAATAATGCCATCTACTTTATTGTCAAAGGATTGACACATTGGATTTGATAACTTGCTCTCTCGTATCGAATGATGATGAAAGAATATCACCAAAAAATATTAAAAACTTGAGATAATTTTATTTTCTTATTAACCAAAGAATATGAATTTTATTTTTTAAGTTCAATAAATTTTAATTATACATTATAAATTGTAAATTATAATTTCAAATAATTTATTTAAATTTAAAAGACAAACTCAATCTAAATATTTATTTTTATTTCTCATTTTCATAAGATTGATAATTTAATGAATATTTATTATAATAATTATAAAGACCATTAAAACAAAGATTTTTTCTATTTTATATATATAGAGATCGGAACTATTTATTATAATAATTATAAAGACCATTAAAACAAAGATTTTTTACCTTTTCTTTTATCTCACAATTTGCTTTTGCCTTTTTTTTGTTTTTTTTGGTCCCGGTTATCTTTTCTCAAGTCTCAACATGTATATGACTTAGATATATATTGGAATATGCATAATTTGTTTATGAGTAGTCCAACTGTCAGAGGATATAATTAAGGTTTTAGTAAGACTTTCGTTGAAAATGCTTGAGCTCTTCACTTTAGACTCTTCTTTATAAGAGGTTTTGAGTTCGAGTCACGCCAAATGAGGAGAAATGGAAAATTTTTCCTATTGATGATCCTCTAGCCCCCTGGGTAAAACCCTTTGATTGGATCAATTACGGACGCCTCGCTTCTAGCAGCAGTGTGGGAGTTGAAGCTACTAGGGAACTCGAGGGCTGCTGGGAACCTGATGCTTAGTAGGGCCAGCGATCAATCAGCAGTTGACCAATCAAGTATGTGACGACTCCTTGTGCGCAGAAGTGTACAGGCTACGTAGAAACCTGAGGGGTCTTGGAGTTCCAGATTTACATCCTCTAAGGTTCTTGGGGTGGGGTCTTAGAGGCTTAGGATTAGTCCGATTAAGCTGGGATACCTAATGTAATAAAAAAAAAAAGCAAGCCTAAGATAGTCCAGTTCTCTCTCCAAAGTAACGTCGCTGTCTCTCCCTCTCACTATTTCTTTGCATGTGATCCTTCTCTTAACAACTCTCTTATCACTTTCTCCATTTCTCTATATCTCCTATATATCCAACGTACAATTCCCTTCGTCCATATCCTTTCTCAATCCAATCTACCCTTGTTAACTCTAGATACCTTCTATAGCTACTGTAATGCCTTCCCATTTGGTGCTTCTAGTCATGTAAAAACATGTTATTATACTTCTTTTATTAGTTCTTAGATTTTTAAGATAGGAAATCCCTAGAAGAAGAAAGACCAAATCCGTCTCTTGACAAGATTGGCTCCAAGCTTTATTTTTGTTTCATAATAGCTTAAAGTTGTCTTCAAAGTAGAACTTTTGGCTTTATATTATAAGAACAAAAGTTCGTATGCTAGGAACTTGGACCAATGATTAAGTATATATCAAATCAATAAGGTTAAAAGGGTAAAAATGAACTTAAGTTTGCTTATTAAACAATTTGACGTTTCGGAACGTTGAAATTAAACTTTATTATTAAAAAAATGTTCAAATTGAACCTAACATAATGTCATTAATTTTTTGCCAAGTTCAACAGAAATTTATAATATTTTAATCTTGTTAAGACTTCACCTACGAAAACTGTTTTGGATTGGAGTTCTCTGCTTTTTCAGGTACAAGCAGACAATCATCAGATTGACTGTTTTAAACCAATCGATATCTCCAGTCACTCGTCAATTAATCCGGCTTGTCTTATGTTCTTCTTTTTTTTCTTCCTAATGTTATATTCTAGTTTCCATCCCCTTTATCCCTCCAGCTAGTTTTCTGATGTCACCGAAAAGATCAACAAGCATCTTTTTGTTAAAACAATTCGGCGAACAATGTTGTATTTGTAAACGAAGAACTACCAATCCACCGTTTAGGGCTATGCCATGCCTATCTCTGTGCATATAGCAAAACATGAAATGCATTGGCTTACACGTTGATCGGTTGGCATAATTATCTCAATAATTTATCAATATTTCATAATTAATCTCAATAATTTAAAAATATCCAGAGTCATTTTTCATTTTTTTCTAGTGTATATGAATTTAAAAACTTTTAAAACTGATTAGAAGAACAAACTATTTTCTTAATAGAAATTAACATGTACTTATTTATTATTAATTTTAATTACTCCATTTTATTCATTAATCGATATTATTTTAGTAATTTATACAAATTGTTAGAAGATATGAGATATGATTAAATCGTTAAATGTACAAAATCCATTTGATTCGTTAAGATTTTTTCAGTTTTTCTCTGATAAAGTAGTCATCCTGTCACCAACCTCTCGACCAATAACAAGGTGCAATGCGCTGAGGCGGGTTTTACCTTAAAGCATTTGATTAACTCTAATGTGTTCAGTTGACTTTTGATTGATTCGATAATTTATTTTAATTGATCGGATTTATATCATATGATTAAAGTGTGTTTTCCATCTCAGCTGAACATTTCTGCATAGATTCTCAGTGGTTGGAAGAGTACCGACACTATAACAACCACAACCTTTAGCGACAAAACTAAACATCGCTAAAGAATAAACAATCATCATAAATATTAATTTGCGACGAAAAAATATCATCGCATAAATCGTTGCTGAATTCCAGTAACAAAACAACATCAACAACGTTTTTCTAAAGTCGTCGCTAAAATATATTTTCGACACAAATAATTCGTCGGTAAAAAGAATAACCGACGAGAACTATGAACGTTGTATATAGTTTTGTAAGACATTTCTGTTTCGTAGCTAAAAGTTTTTCCCTACTAAACTGTATTCATAGGTAACTATTTTTAGTAACAATTTTATTTTGGTAGCAGAATATTTTTAGCTACTAATTATCCATTGTAGGGAAATATTTTTAGAGACGTTATTGCAAATGTATATAAAAATAATTTGTGACGATTTTACTTTGATAGCTAATAGTTTTTTGTGACGATATTTTTTTGTAGCAAAATACTTTTAGCTACTAATTTGTTGTTGTAACAAAATGTTTTTAACAACATTCTTGTATACGTAGTTAATTACTTTTTGTGATGATTTTGTTTTGGTAGCTAATATTATTTAGTGACAAATTTTAATTTTGAATTTAAATATTATTATAATTGTTAAAAATGAATTTAATTTAATTTATTACAAATTTTAAGACAGTTTGAAATATTAAAATTATTTATTTTATAAGTAATGTTGGAGACATATTTTTAAAATAATAATAAATTGAAATTAAACAAACATTAAAAATGGAACGTATTTTATTAAAAATAATTACGAGTCAAACACAAACTAAGACTCCTCATTGTCCTCCATGCTATTGACATATGCTGAGCTTAGTAATTGTTTTACCATCTTTTTAAGCTTGTTAACTTCTTTTAATCTACGATTTAACTTATCTTCTCTACATTGTAATTTTGTCTTCAGTGCTTGGTTCTCCTCTTGAAATACCGTGACATATGCTGGTCATGATGAAGAGGCACCAACAGACTTAGGACCTTACCCAGAACTTTTGATATAGCTCGATCATGTACTAAGGATATTATTGCAAATGTCATCGATATTGGGCTGATTCCCCTCAGCTAATGATGTCTATAACAACTCTTGTATCTTGTCCTACAATTTAAAGTAGAAAATCGAGTTAACTAAAAAATTATTACTTAATATTATATAGAAAAATAAATTGTAATATTAATTTATTTGTAGTTACATAATTACTTTGTGCCTCTTCAAACTTCCAGTCTTGACCTTCCTTATAGTGTGGGTGCTTGTACAGTGTGATCTTATCACACTCTTGTCCTTGGAGTTGTGTTTGACTCTATAATATGAATTTAAAAAATTATAACCAATTAGAATTTATTGCATTAAAAAATAGAATAATAAATTGAAAATGTTACATTTACAAATTCTTATCGGACAATGACAAATGATCTGGAGCTGGTGTTATGAAAAGTCTTTATTTTTGCTCTATTGGCCTTGGTTTTCTTACACTTTTCCTAAATTAAGAGTAGTTATGAGATTTTTAAACATAATTAATGGAAGAAAATATGGAGAGGAAAAAAAACAAACCTAAACCTTCGCTGAAGCCCAATAATCACACATTTCAATCTAATTTTCTTCAGTCACCCGTTCTGGAACATGTCTCCTTGCCTCTTCATCGGAAGGGAAAGACTGATAATTTTTATGAAGTCGATATCGATGATCCTTCACCTTTTGTTTCAATAGTGAACTAACACTACTTGAAACCTCAGGCGTGTCGATATCAATGATATTGAGCTTCATCTGTGAAAACACGTATTAGATAAGTTATTATTTTAGTTAAGTAAAATTGTAGTACATATAATGAAATAAATTGAAATATTATCGAAACTTTATCCAAAGCATTTTTTAGCAAGTTGTCTTCCTTCAACTGATATATTGAAGGCAAGGCAACTAATTCCTCACTATGATGCCCAACTCACTAGCCAATTTTGCAGCTTGGATCTTATCTACTGGGTGCCGTTACGTAGGGTCAATCGTCACTAACAACTTGATATTCATTGTAACATTCATCCGTTGCAACTCAGCTCCTTTTGTCTTACCTCTACCTCATTTTCTGAGGCCAATATTGGAACCTAAAAAAAACATAATGATAAAAACACACTAAACATGTAATGAGAGCATAAATGTAAATATGTTTGATTATCAATAATAGACCTGAAGATTCCTTATGATTACCAGATGATGTTGGTAAAGGTTGTTGTTGCTGACTTTCCTCATTCGATGATGCAATTACTGGTTGTTCTGTGGGAGAAACTTTATCGCCCATAATCACCCTCTTTCCTTTGTTCGACCAGGTGCCATTATAATGAACTTGTGTAAAACATCAACGACATCAAACAATTATTTTCTTAACATTTCAAACAACAAAAACAATTTATTTACAGAAATCTTCATGCTCAAGATTTTGAAAATCATCAACATCCGCAAAAATATAACTGAAACATTAAAAAATGCTTGTAGTCATTGTAAATTAACATAACTACAACATCAACAAAATAAGACCTATAATTGTCTTATTAACATTTGAAACAATACAAACAATGAAACTTACATTCAATCATCATGATCAAGATGAAGCAAATCATCATCATTTATTACATTATCGTTTGATTCTTCATCACTAATATGTTCCAACAAAGTATCATCATTGCCATTGAAGTCATCCTGAGTATAGTCTTCATCTGTTTATAAGATAAGATGAGGTTGGACTTCATCCAGTTAAACTATGTTGGGCTTGACATTTCTCATATGGAATGATGATATATCTGCATCTTCTACTGGAATTCCTTCGTTATTGATCTCTAATCCAATACTTGATAGACTTCATCAGAGTCTTCATCCAATTCACCAATATCCCTTTCACAAAAATAAAAAACTTTCCTTTGTTGAAACTTTTGAACAACCTTCTAATTGCTACCTAACACAGTATCGTTGACGTAGAAAACTTGTTTGGCTTGAGTTGCAAGGACAAAAGGATCATTATCATACTATGTCTTACTAACATTTATGCTAGTAATATGCCCGTTCACTCTTATGTCAGTTAGATCAAACCATTTGCATTTAAGTAGAACAACTTTCTTATCCTTGATGTAATGCAACTCTATTATTTCAAAGAAGACACTGTAGAAGTCAATGATTTCGTTGTCATGACTACAACACTCCACCCTCTCAGAACCCGTACCCGACATCTTGTGTGATGTCCAAGTCCGTGCTCCGCGAGGGTGGCATGCTAGAGCATTCAATCATTCATAATTCAATATAATTTTTTTTGGCACCACAACATAGTATTCAGAAATCAATAACCAAATCAGGCCCACTTTTAATTTATAAACATTTTCAATCATAGCAATACAAACATCAGAATTTCAATAGCCATTTGGGCCCATTATAAATACAAAACATTCCAATTCCAAAAGTTATTACATACTGCAATATTCAATTACAAATGATACAAAAATTTGCAGAATATACAATTCAGTATGAAATAAAGAAATATAATGCAGACGTGAACTGATCCTGACCTCTATCTCTCACTTGCATGCAGTAGATATACTCCCGTTTACCTAATGGGGTAGTCTTCTGAGCTCTGAAAAATATTTGCAAATTTTGGGTGAGTTTTGTGAACTCAATGAGTAACCATCATCGATGGCTCACCCAGTCACGTAACATATAAATCACATTCACAACATTTCACATTTCACAATCAATATAATTTAATCAGTCATATTATGCATATGCAGTGTGTATGAGACCCACTTTCCATTTGTTACTTTGTTGTGATCGAGTGCCTAAAATTTCCCATATAGGACTCATTGATAACTGTCCCATATAGGGCTCATTCAATGTTGAGCCTGAGGCTCTGAATCACTTTTAAGCTCGAGACTCTTTTTCATTCGTTAAGCTTTAAGCTCTAATCGTTGGCTACTCTGGTCACAATTGCCATTATATTTCATGCATTCATGAAATGAAATGCATCAATCACATTTGTATGATCCCATTTAATCACATTCTTATATCATCGGACCTTAGACCGGCATTCAACATTAAGTTGAAAATCACATTTTCACTTACATGCAAATGCTCCTTCAAAACACATTTATCATCAAATTATGTACACTTAGTTCTTCTCATTCACATATAAGCAACACTTCAATATCTCAACCAAGCATCACAATCATCAGATCTCTTGCCGGAAACCAACACAATCAATCACATTCATATAGACATTCAGTAGTTGATCAATACCAAAATTCACACTAAACAAACAATGAAATGAGACCATCTAGGTCTACTCACAATACGCTCCAGATTAGTAATTGCTTCCAAAATCTGGAAACATCTAAATGTGTACATTTATCTTGTTTAACTTCAAGCTCTTCAAAATCATATAAACCCTAGTTTCTCAAGCACCATTCATTCATCACCATCTATGAGAAAGAGGTTAGGTTTTCCTTGTGACAAAACGAAGAGATAACAAGGATCTTGAAGTGGTAATTTAGGATTTTGACAAAAATCAACATGAAGGGGTTGAGTTATGAGAAGGAGAGTGTTGCAAATTTGAGAGAAGAGAAGAGAAGAAGAATGAAGAAAATGAAGAAAAGGAGGAGATAAACATAAGCAACAAAAATGATGAGTGAAAGACCATCTCATGGTCTTTCACTTAGATATTTTCGTGGAATGGATGTGTGGTAAGTCGCTTGACACATGTCACTTTCCCTATGTCTTATTCCTATGGCTTTACTTGCTCCCATCTTTAATAAGTAATCCATTTGATTCTAATTTCTACTCCAATTGACATTCAAATTTTCATTGACGCTTGTCAATAAATCCCAAAGTCATTTATAACTATTTTCACTATCATTTGTCTCTTAAGTCTACTTCTATTCATCAATTGTCCTATCACTGGGCAATTTTTCCTAATCCAAAATTTACCCAAAAATTCAGGAATTTTCTGAATTTCCCCAAATTTTCTAAATAAATTCCCGCACACACCAATTCAATTTTCAATACATAAAAACCACAATTCACAATATAATCATATTTACAAATCAATTATACCTGAAATGTCAATGAATGCATGTACAGTCATTTTAATGTGCAAAAATCAATATTCATATGTGTGTGTATGCTAATATTACGCATAAGCATGAAATACAACTTCCTTAATCTCTCTTTGATCTCACATGTACCCAATTTTAGGATCCCAACCTTTTGTATAGGAACAGGATGTTACAATAAGTGCTTGATTGACTATATATTTATACTTTAATGCTTAATGATTAATGTTATATTGTGTTTAAGATATTTATTTTGGTTCATTTTTTAAGATAAAAGTTGGAGGAACTAGAAGAAAATAAGTTAAAAAAACATATCACTGGAGTCATTTTATCAATGTTGAATCTTATTTCCTTTCGTGGAAGCAAGAAGATGATGAGTTAGGGTAAAGATGGGATAAAGAATGCAATAAATTAATTTATTGCAAATTACGTCATTGTATATGAGACCGTGTAACTCACTGAAAGTGTGTAAGAGCATGAAGATGTGGTTTTAGCCACTCAAATAGCCTATACAGACATACAAGTGGCCACACGACCATGTATCTAAATGTAAATGTGTAAGTTCACGATTCTTGGAATTTTCACACACACAATCACCTACATGCCCATGTAGCTTATGGTGCATTGTGTTGGAACCCTAATTTTTACTATAAAAAGGTATTTTAAGATTTTAAAGGATGCATGAAGACTTTAGCGACAAAAAGGGACATATTTCTTACCTTTTGTAGAACTGTGAGGAGTGAAACTTCATCCTTCCAATTCAAAAGGGATGTCAAGGCCAAACGAACATGTTTGGAAATTTCTAATCTAATAGCGTTTTTCTCATTCTCTTTTGAAATTGATTTTTTTCATTTATTAATGTTTTAGGATTTATGTATAAATGATTTAAACGCTTCAAATAGAATATTTATGTATAAAAAATTGCCAAAATCTAGATTGCAATACGTAATCATTGTACATCTAATTCACTTATGATAAACTAATGGTTAAGCATCATGAGGGATAACATAGCATAAGTTCAATAACCCGAGTTTATATGGTTATTGCTTAGATTAACCTATTTTCTTATTCCATCATGTGGTTCTCACAACACATTTAGAGCGCTTGTTCTAGGTTGTCTGATTGTTATACAAAATTTAAAATCTTTTTTTAATTATATATAACCTAAGGAAAACTGGGGTCAAGAGACTTGCTATTATGGTTAATACATTTAAAGAGATGTTTGAGATTGAACTGCAAATTGGATTCGAAACTCATTGGTTCATTTTGTCACTTTTTTACTATTTGATTTAATTTACTTTCAATAGTTTAGTTTTACTTTATTTTGTTAATCGAATTCAATCAAACCCACCGCCAAATCCTAAACACTAATTTATTCACTACAAAATGCAGACAAACATTAATTGTGGATGCAACCATTTCTCACCACTGCTATAGATTTAATTGTGTAAAGTTAGGTTTCATTTCTTAGTATGTTTAACACGCATCAAGAATTTTGGTTCCATTACTGGGGAATGAAGTGATTTAATTTTTTTATTTTAAATTTTTTTGCTTATTATTAGATTTTACAATTATTTCTTGATTTTTTTCATGTTTTTTAGTGTTTATGTATTGTAATGATGAGATCTCCTCCTCAAGAACCTACATAATTTGATTCTTAGAGATCAAAATTTCATTAGTTGATGAGGAGAACATAGGGTTGATCCAAAGATAATAAACAAAGTTGTTGCTTTGGAGGCAACCCAAATGGGAGTTTGTTCCTTTTCCTTTACATTTTCACATTTGTTGGATAAAACAATATCATTCAATTCCCTTAATGGCTAATACATGTAGATTTCCCTAATAGACACTATAGATTATTTTAAATTAATTTTTAGTGTCTGTATCATGTCACTCCTCTAGGCTTTAGCTACTCCCCTAATTACTACATGCAATAGCTCTTTGGTGCCCTCTCCACTCTCCAAATACCAAGCAACAACTCCACTCTCCACTACATCTTTGCTCTAATTTCCAATTGTCAACTCCATTTGATATTGTTCTAGAAATTATGATAGACTCTAGAGCAGATGTAGGCATCAATGTTGAATCTAACCTAAAATTTGTTTCATTAGTATTTAGTGCTTTTAGGAAATCTTATTTAAGCTTCATTCTTGGTTTTAGTTTCTAACATATGCGAAATAGTTGTTTTCATGTTACTCCTATATTTTCTTTCTCTATAAAAGAAGTATGTTTAATATAAAGTGATTGCAAGACATTAATGACAACCTTCTACATATTGACAATTCATTTTTGTGGTGATATTAATTTTTTTTAATTTTATAAAACATCATAATCACTTACGATAAAATTAAATGGATGGCACGGTATTGTACAAAGACGAAATTTCATTATTAATTATAGTGAAAGATTAGAAAGAGTTTGTCTATGATTGATTGTTATATTTCTTCTTATGCCTTCTACTTAAGATTTATCTAATAATTGCCTCTCATTTTAAGATTACATTTCTTATTTTATTTAATCAATTGGAAGGGGTTAAATAAATTTTCCTTTTTATGTTATAACAATTTTTTTTCCTTTTAGATTTCAAAGTGTAAGAATCTTGATGGCAAAAGCAATTGTTTATCAAACTTGGCTTTTACTAGTTTGTGAATGAAACTAAAAACTAACACTATTTTTCATTTAGTCCACAAGTTTTGCTTCTTATGTTTCTTTTATGTTTTTTATGATAGAATAAACTGAATGGTTAGCTCATCGAACTTAAATTACATAATTGATTTTTTCTTTGCATAATTTCATAATTACATCTAATCTTAATAAAAGCTTATAATTTAGGTCCAATGGTTCACCGTAAGCAATTTGATGAACTACACTAGCTAGTTTCTAATGTTTCATTTGAAACTAACATAATATTTATGAACTTTAGAGAATAATTAGGTTTTATCATTCATTTAATTATAGAAATAGTGGCATACTTTATGCATGTGTTTTCTATCATATATTTAATGTGATGTTTTAATGTATTTAAGGATTTTGAAGAATAACTTAAGGACATGATAATTTCAAGAATGCACTAATTTCATTTTCATTTTCATTTATTAAATATTTTCATAAGAGAAGATGTAAATTTATATGCTTATATATGTTGATTGTTTTAGGTAGATGAATATATTAGTTCAGTGGAGAGTTTTAACCCAATACTGGATAGTATATTAGTAGAGAGGTCTAATTTGATACCAAATGAAGAAATTATTATGGTTGAATGAACATGTTCATTGAGAAGTGATGTTTGGAATTACTTCAACAAGGCTAGATTAAGGGAAAAAGTAGAAAAGGCTTAATGTAAATTTTTTTATAATAGGGTGGCAGAGAGTTTTAAAGGTGGAACTTCTCATTTAAAGAGACAAATGGAGTCATGTAATAGAATAAAGATCATTTTAGGAGGCCATATATACTCCTAACCTAATGAGAAGGAAGACTGAAAGGAATACCATGGCTTATGACAACAACAAATTAAAGTTTTTGCTAGCTAATATGATGATTCGATAGTAAAATATTTTGGATATTTGTCACCTCACTCTAATTGGACTTTAAGATCCTAACCCGAAATGCCTTCATAAAAGATATTTTCAAGGTAGATTATGAGCAAAAGAAATAAATATTAAATATGTTATTAAGTATTGAAAGATGGAAAGCCATCATATCAGATAAGTGGATAGTTGGCAACTAAAAGAAGGGTTATATGGTAGCAATGGCACACTAAATTGACGATGATTAAACTTTATGTAGTTGAATATTAAGATAAATTATATTCTTTAATATTGCTATCATTTATTTATTGATTATGTTATAATTGATATGGAATATTCATATTTTTAAATGGTAAGTTTGTTTATATGCCAACACCACATATAAGTAAAATGTTGATAACCATGTTAGTGGATTGGAACATCCACACCAATTTTTCTACCATAACTCTTGATAAATATAGCATAAATAATGTGATGATGGAAAAGTTGAAAAATAAGTTATAGGTTAAGAGTTTGTTGGTTAGTGGGAGGTTATTCCATATATATTATTTTCTACATATTGTGATTTTCGTTGTAAAGAGCAGGTTGGAAGTGATAAAGGAAGTGGTAGATTCAATTCAGAACAGTGTAGTGTATTAGAATGAAACATCAAAAAAAGTGAATTTTTTATGAAACTTCTAAATAACTTTGTCCAAAGTTGGAAATATTTTATAAAGTTATTGAGTTGTCCTTAAGAACAAAATATCCAACTTTGCAAAGTTGTTTTACTAGTAAGTGTAATATTAAGAAAGCTTTATCTGATTGGTTATTTGATTCCGACGAGGTAATTCAGGTCATAGTAGAGTGGATGATGGAGAAACTCACTTCTTATTAGTATATGCTTAGACAAACCATGGCAATCATTTTTATATTAGACCCAAGATATAAGATGAAGAAGGTTTATTTTTATTATCAAATGTTGTATAGAGATAAGGTTGAAGAACATGTTTATATCATTAAACAATTTTGGTATAATTTTTTAATAATTATATTCATAATCACTCTAGTTTAACTCCAGCTTCAAGATTAGGTTCAACTTCAGTTTATAAAACCTATGTGAATCCCACATTTGCAAAATTCATCATAGAAAAAAATGACTAAGGCTTGTTGCAGTAGGATGGAGTTAGATAATTACTTAAAGGTAGATGTTGTAATCAAAGTTGACAATATGGAATTTTACGTATTGCTATGGTGGAAGACATATGGAAATGCTTATCTGATCAGGCAAGGAATTGTATGAGATCTCTTAGTAATTCTAATGTCTACTATTGCTTCGAAGTCTACTTTTAATACTAGCAGTCGAATACTTAGTTCTTATCATGCTCGACTTTATCATCATACTATGGAAGCCCTTATATGTGCTAAAAGTTAGTTAGATGATGAAGATATTTAAGGCAAACTCTATTAATTTTAACAATCATATATTATATTATCATATATTTTCTTTTTATATAGAGGAATTGGTATGGAGACCATTCTTTCAACTAAACATTTCTTTAAAAAATATTCAATGATGAAGGTACAATTAATTTTTTGTTATCATGTTTTGAGTATTCATTTACTACAATTGTTCTATAATCAGTTATAATTTACATGATAATGTTTCTATATGTAAATAATGTGTTGCAAACTAATGATGCTCTTGATTATAACAATTAAATAATCCCTTTTTCTCTACTATAAGTTTGTTTTCATTAATTTATATTTCTTGATTTACTATTTTTTTCATTTGATTCCTTTGATTTTTTACAATTGAATCTTTAACTCTGTTTTTATATAAGTTAAGAAAGAAAACTCTACAATGTTGTCTTGGCCTATTTGCTTAACTTCACTCTTCACTCTTCACTCTCCAGCTGTAATTGATAATTCCTTTTCGACCTTTTGCATCTTTTTTCATTTAGATAATAATAACACTACGATACTCTTTTTTAATAATTAAACGATTTTGATAATAGTAACGTGATACTTGTTCCATGCTCTTAAATTGATATTATTCTTTCATGTTTTGAATGAACCAAACACCTTTTTTTGTCAAAAGCAAGAAATCAGACTTAACAATGTTAATTTAATAAAATAAAATAAATAATTAAATATAGACTTTTTTATTAGAATTTACATAAAAAATAAGTCATTTAGAACATTTAAGACTGTTTAAAAATTGAAGTTAAAGCCTACAATATTGACTTCATTAGAAAAATTAATAAGATACAAAACAATTTTTTATATGAAATAAAACATACTAAATTTTTAATGAAAAATGAGCTTTAGGATAATAATGTATACTATAAAATTTTAAAAATATATTTTTACTTTTAAGTTAACAAAAATTATTTAAAATTTATTATTCTTATATGAAAATTTATTTAATTTTTAGATTTAAAAAAGGGTTTGAGCTTTGGGCTGAAAAAGCACAATCAGTTGTGCTCGATGTATAAATTTTAGAATCGGCCTAATCTATCCATATGTAGTTTTAATGGAGAATTATGTAGTAATGCCTTCTTTTTAAGCTCAAATTACTTCCTTAAAATCATATTATCTTGGAACAATTTGATTTTCTCTTTTCAAATTCACAAATTCTTATAACCATCTAACTTTAGTTCTTCTAACTCTTACAATTACAATTTTCTTGCCTCCCCAACTTCATTCACCATAGGTAAATGGCAAGTTTTACCAAAAGCCAATCGATAAGGAGACATTCCTATCATTGTTTTATAGCCTATACAATAAGCACAAAGCTTGTGTACACATAAGCTCAACTATTTTCTTCCAAGATTCACCGTCTTTTCCAAAATGGAATTTACTTCTTTATTCGATACTTCTTCTTATTCATTTGTTTGAGGATGATTTGTGGTGGTTACTTGACGATGCACTTCACACTCTTCAAATAAAGCTACTGATTGACTTTTTCTAAAAGTGTCAATTACGAAGTAACCTTAAGTGCATAGCATGGTTGTAGCTAGTATTAGCAAGTATAGGTCGATCTCATAAATACAATGAATACTAGTAGTTACCATTCTCCTGTTATCTAGTCTATAAATTTGGTTTTGGTTTATAATCAAAGAAAATAAATCTTCTTCAAATAAAGTAAACTAGATAGTAATGTTGAATAGAGAAATAAGAAATTACTTAGGAAATTATCTATATCGAGAATTAGTGTCTAGATTTCGAATCCCCAAAAAACCTTTAACTAGTTGATCTTTTATTATGCAATTATTTTGTTGACTATTGGACCATGGAAATTCTTATGGCGTGCTAATAGCTCTCTCAAGTCCAATAACAACTAATCCTACGGTTATCAACTAAATTACTCAGGTTAAAGTTTATAGGATTTCTTTACCAAAATTTTAATTCTTATATTAGGTTTGACCCTAATCTGGAGGATTATGTCATCTTATCTCTAGGGTTGCAATCACATCCTTCCAATTACAGTAGATCTATATATATAAAGATTTCTCAATCTCTATGTTATGAAATCTAGTTATGATCTAATATTTTGGATCTATTAGAGCATATATTAAACACGTAATTAAATCACAATAGATCAATCAAAAAAATTGCATTAATTAAAAGAGACAAAATTGTTAAAGCTTAAACATAGGGTTTATCTAACCTAGACACTAAAGAAATTTAGTTACACATGATTGAAGATGAAATAAAACATATAAAAATTAAAGAATAATATAAAATAATAGGTTCATAATTCTAGATCTCCCTTTTATCTCCTATCAAATTCTTTTTGTGACGTAGACGTTTAATCTTATATTCTCTTGGAACATTCAATGATTTCTTAAAGTTTTTCTCTTCTCTAGATCAAAACCAGCCCTTGAGTCGCCTATCAAATTTTCTGAACATCTCTGCATGTATGCCCCTCTATTTTTCCTTTGAACACATTTTTTTATTGTAATTTTTAGGATTTTGGGTGATGCATGGTTTGATACACAACCATGTACTAGATCATGTATAACCCAAAATACCCAGAATTTGCAATTCTATATGACCTAAGAGAATTACATGGGCTAATGCATAGCTATGTATCCCTTCTTTGCTTAAAGTCTTCATTTTATGTCACATTTTTATTTGAATTCTTCTTCTTTAAATTCGTGAAGGCAATTAAAACCTATAAACATACTTGTAGAAAGTCAAGTACTGACTGGCCGTATTTCACGCTCCCGTCCACTTTTCAAGCATTGATGAATGTGATTTTTAAACCTTACTTAAGAAGATTTGTAT
>JANZXP010000009.1:2979982-3008446 GCA_027576715.1 Erythroxylum flavicans
GAATGCATGAATATATCAGAAACACTTTCAATTATTCTAACCCATTCAAAATGACCAAATTGCCCTTTCCCGTAAGTAAGGGGATGTTACATTCACGGCATGAGAAACCATACTATTTGCTTGTTTTGTAATAAACATTTGAAAGGTGAAGGAATCACCCGATTAAAGAAACATGTAGCTATGGTTAAAGGAGATGTGGAATCTTATAAAAAAGTAAGTCATAATGTGAAGTGGCAAATGAAACATTATTTGAAGAATATCAACATGAGAAAGATATAAAGGAAATGTTGAATTTTGAAATTGGTATTGAAATTTTGTTTTCTAGTTTCCATGGTGATTGTGGAAATGTTGAAGATGGTAGTGGTAGTACTGACAGTGTTCCATCCCAAGCCTAAGAAGAAGTACTTGGACCTGATGTGAGGAAGAGAAGAAGGCAGGTGACTAATTTTTTTGCACCACGAATAACTCCGGGAGCCCAATCTTCAATTCGTAGTGCAATGCAATCAAGAGATGCGACTCACAATATCGATATGACAGTAGCTAGATAGTAGTATGATACAAGTTCATCATTCAATGCTTCTCAGTCTTATTATTATCAACCTATGATGGATGCAATAACCTCTTATGGTCCGGGATACAAAAGTCCTTCGATTGATGACTTAATAGGTAAACTTTTGGGTTGTTATATTTCTAAAATTAGAAGTTATTTGGCAGAAAGAAGAGTGAATTGTGCCCCTTATGAATGTTCAATCATGTGTAACGGTTGGACAAATCGGAGACAAGAGCTTATTATTAATATTTGGTTTATTCTACAAATGGCTCTATGTTTTTGAAATCTATTGATGCATTTGGCCTTATTAGGAATACTGAAACTTTGTTTAAGATATTTGATGAAGTTGTGAATGAAGTAGGGCTAGAAAACATTGTTCAATTTATTACTGACAACGATTCTGCTTATAAAGCGGTAGGAAAAAGTTTGCAGAATAAGTATAATTCTTTTTTTGGACTCCTTATATTGCATATTGCATTGACCTAATGATGGAGAATATAGCGAATCCTAGGTATTTCCTATTATTGATGAGACTATGCAGAAAGCTAAAAAAGTGACCAAATTCATCTATAATCATGCATGGGTATTAAATTTAATAAGAAAGGAATTTACTAATGGTAGGGATTTGAGTTGTCCTGCAATAACAAGATTTGCAACAAATTTTTTATCACTTTAATCTTTTGTTATAATGAAGAAAGAGTTAAGATAAATGTTTACAAGTGATAAGTGGATTGCTTCTCAATATGCTAGGTCTAATGCTGGAGTGGAGGTTTGTAAAATTATACTGGAAGATAGAGAATTTTGATCTCAATGCTAATTTGTTATCCGAGTTTGTGAGCTTTTGGTGAGGGTGCTTTGCTTGGCTGATAGTAAAAAAAAAGCCAACAAAGGGTTTTTTTATGCTATGGAGAGAGCGACGGAAGCACTCAAGGCCAATTTGAAACATAGGCCTTCTTTGTACACATCATATCTTTCAATCATTAATGAGAGAAGGAAAAGATAATTTTCTTCTCTGTTGTTTACAGCTGGGGAATTTTTAAATCCTTCTATTTTAGACTGAATTTTACTAAGCAAGCTAAAGTTAAAAGAGGAATGCTTTTAACTATTACAATAATTGTTGGCATTGACGCGATGCAAGATCTATTAAGCTCACAAATGGAGCTTTAAAAGTTATCTTATGGGGATTTTGGAATGTCGATTTCTATTTGACAAAGAGGAAAACTTTCTCTAGGTATTAGTTGTTTCTTTTTTCTTATTTGTTGAAAATTAATTATTACTTTATTTTGTTTATAACTTTACTTTTGTTATCTTACGACTTACAGTTTCTTAGTGAGATTAATTTGGAAATGATGTTCAAGAATTGAAAAGATTTGCAATTTAGATTTTAAGTTAATGTATGAGTGCAATAGGCTGTGAATGAAATTGGAGCACATTTGCATTTATCCACTCTAAGGAAAGGAATAGATTGGAGCATAAGAGGTTGAACAATTTGGTTTTTGATCGTTACAATTTAAAGCTTCAGGAAAGGTATGTTATTATCATTATTAATTTTGATATAATTTCTTATAATTTTCTAATAATTAAATTTTATTGTTTACTATAGGTTTCATGTAATTTTGTTCACATAATCCATAGAGAGAAACAAAAAGACATAAAGAGGGAGAGAGGGAGAGAGAAAGAGAAACTAGCTAATCTTTATATTCCTAGGTTCTTTATTTCTTAGTCTTTGAAGGCTTTAGTTAGTGCGCTAAGGAGAGAAAAATGATATCGACACCTACGTGAATTAGCTTTAAATCATAAGTACATGGTGTAGTTGTAACTAGTATTAGTGAGTATGGGTCAATCCTACGAGGACTAAAATTACTAATGCATGCCGTCTTTTTATTATCTAATATAACAAATAGTTGTGATGATAAATAATCAAATGAAAAATTAAAATAATAAACTAAAATGATTTAATGCAATTGATAAATTAGAACAAAGATTAAACTCATAAACAATTAATAAAGACAATGATACCTAAACTTCAAATCCGCCTAGAACTTGTCATGCAATCATGATTTTACTACTCAAGTTGATCTATAGTTTATTAGACTATGGCAATTCTTATATTATGTTAATATCTTTTGTCTAGACTATTAACACCTAACCCTTGATTGATTAACGACAATATCTTTCTAGTTAAAACTCCAAAGATTGCTTTAATCGATTTATTGATTTCAATATTAGGTTTAACCCTAATATGGAATATTTATGTCAACTTATCTCTACGTTTGCATACAATTCCTTTCACTTATGGTAGATCTATTTATACAAATAGATTTCTTAATCTTAATTATAAGAAATCATATATTCAATAATACGTTAGCAATATTAATTTAAGGATAATTAAGAACACATAATTGAATCTTAACGAAACTTAAGAATGAATTAAGTCAAAATTAAATTACCACAAGGTCTATCCTGGGGTTTATCTAATCTAAGCACCAACAAACATTTATTTCATAATCATAGCATCAAGATTAAAGGAAAAATAAAAATTGAAAGAATCATGATGAGATCCCTTTTAATCTTCACAAAATCGACTTTAAATTAATGGAAATCTACTTAGAATATGTTTCCTTACACGTTCTTCATTCTCTATATTATGATAGGCTATTAATATATGTTTCCAAAGCCTCCCTTGAGCCTTTTATTAGCTTCTTATGAACCACTCCGGACCCTTTTTCCCTTTTATAAAAAAAATTAAGGGTTCTAAAGTAGACAAGGTTTCCTATATGACTATATATATAACCTGTCCCTCAATTTCACTTTAATTCTTCAAAAATCATAAAGAAATTTGGTCTCAAAAAGCTACAAGGTCATAGACACGGTTATGTCCCTAGAAGACAACATCAATCCATCAATTTTCTACCAACATAGGCGAAGCGGGAAACTAATAGAGTAAGGAACAAACTGGCAAAGAAGAGGGAAAAGAAGACAATTTCAGTGGCTAAAGGAGAAGTTTACGAGACTTTGTATAGGAATTTGGATACGTACAGGGGAGCACAAACAATTTTCAAGTTGGCACAAATTAGGCCACGTAAGACGAGGGATTTCAACTAAGTCTGTTGTATACGAGATGAAGCAGGACAAGTACTTATAGAGGCCTATGTCATCAAAAGTAGATGGTAGAGACACTTTTTTGACCTGTATAATGAAGGCATCTTGGACAACATAGAGTTAGGTGATTGCTTCGTGTCAGAGCATTTTCTTAGCTCATCTTGATGTGAAAGGGTCACAAGGGAAGAAATTACAATGGCTTTAAGGGAGATGGAGAGCAGAAGGGCAGTAGGGCCGGATGAAATTCTTATATAGATATAGAAGAGAATAGGAGTTGTCGATACTGAGTGGTTAGTTCAGCTTTTTAATGTGCCTATTGAGTCAGCCAAAATGCTATATGAATAGAGATTGAGTAGGTTGATTTCATTAAATAAAGCTAAAAGGGACATCCAACATTGTCACAACTATAGAGGCATTAAACTAATAAGTCACACCATGAAGCTGTGGGAGAATGTGATTGAGAAGAGAGTCCGGGAAGCAGCTTCTATATCGGCCAACCAATTTGGCTTTATACCTGATAGGTCCACGACAGGAGCGATACATCTCCTCCGTAGGCTAATGGAATGCTACAGGGAACGAAAATGAAATTTGCATATGGTTTTTATTGATTTAGAGATGGCATATGACAGAGTTCCTAGGGAAATCTTGTGGAGGTTTTTGGAGGCAAAGCGAATTCCTATGACCTATATACGCATAATTAGGGAAATGTATTAAGAAGCAATGACTAGCGTAAGGACGATATGAGGCGACACAGAAACTTTTTCTATTGGTATTGGGCTACACTAAGATTCCTCCTTAAGCCCTTTTTTGTTTTCATTAGTGATAGATGAGCTTACCAAACATATTCAATGAGAGATATCTTGGTATATGTTATTTGCTGACAATATTGTCCTTATAGATGAGACTAGGGAGGGGGTCAATTTCAAGTTAGAATGTTGGAGACAAATGTTAGAGTCGAAAGGTTTTAAAATGAGTAGGACTAAGATGGAGTACTTAGAATGCAACTTTTTGGGAAGCCATATGGTCCGTGAGGTGACGGTAGCAATTGGTACTAAAGTCATACCACAAAAATCGAGTTTTAAATACCTCAGGTCTATCATTTAGAGTGATGGTACTATCGATGCCGATATAGTCCATCATATCAGATCTGAGTAGGTCAAATGACGAAGCGCATCAAAGGTTTTATGTGATAAAAAGATTCTATTAAAGCTTAAAGAGAAATTTTATAGAATGGTGATTCGACAAACTATGTTATATGGAGCAAAATATTAGCCCACCAAACGTAGACATACAAGAAAGTTGTTGGTAGCCGAGATGCGTATGTTTCTATGGATGTGTGACATTACCAGAAGAGATAAGGTCTGGAATCGTATGGTGAGAGACAAACTATAGGTGGCTAGTATTGTCAACAAGTTGAGAGAGAGTAGGCTTAAGTGGTTTGGGCATGTGAGCAGGAGGCAACATGATGCTCCTGTGTGAAAATAACCCTTCGTGACTGCAAGAGGAGAAAATGAAAGCCAAACAAGAACTGGAGGGAAGTGATCAAGAAGGATATGACAGAGTTGACCCTTACCGAGGAATTAGTGAGAAATAGAAAATTCTGGCGTGCTAGGATACGGGTAAAGTATATCCTTTAAAGTGTGCCAAAACTATCGTGGAAGTTATTGGGAGCCGTTTGCTGTAAAGCTCTGACAATATATTTATCGCTTACGAAATCTAAACCTAATCTCTAATCTGTCTTTTCTAGTTGCAAGTCGTGGACAAGTCCTTTTGTCCAACTACTTGGCTTTTTAGCTCTGGTGTATGGGGAAAGGTCCCTCAAGGCCATTTGATATTCTTGGATTGTTCATACACAAATGGATATTGAGCAAGGATCCTTAGCACAACTCGAGACATGAAGAGCTGTACTTTGTAGCTTATCATGCATTAGCAGATTTGGGCATCATATCATGTCTTTTCTTTTCTTTTATTTATCTACTCTTTTAACATATTATTTTTTTAACATATCTACTCTTTTAATCTACACCACTTCTTTATGATCACATTTGCATGTGAGTCTACCGAAAACAACCTCTCTACTATAAGGAGTAAGGTTGCGTACTATCAGACCTCCCTAGATCCGCATTGGTGTGGAATTTAGACTAGGTTTGATGATGACTTTTGATTGATTTCTAATTCTTTTGACTCACTTAAAAGTATAATAACAAAGAATTGAATACTAAAAACAATAGAAAACTCTTAAATAAACAAACAAAATTCACTAATGCGGATTATTTATATTATCTCTAATGATTCGGAACCATGAGTTGCTATACATAAATCAGGAATACAACAATTACGTATTGCATGCAATTCTAACAATGACTTTTTATGAAAAACGATTTAATAGAGTATTCAAATCATTATCATTCAAATACCCAATCAATCTATACAAGATAACATAATCAATTTGTAATGAGAGAAAAAAATAAAAAAATAATAAAAAAACTTAACCCGGGTCGTTGACGTCGATGTCACCTCCGAATTGGCGTCGAGATGTAATGCTGATGTCGTATTATTTTTTATTTTTAAATAAAAAATAAAATGTAGGTTTCTCCGCCACATGACAAGTGAAACCCATCATTTAAAAAATATATAAATATGAGCCTCATTGTCACATAATAAGCAGAAGCTATTGTCTAAAATGTATAAATAGTGCCCCTCGCTGTCGTGTGATTGTGGAACTCACTTTTTACTTAATTAAAAAAAATTAATTATGTGACATTGAAATCTACTTTCTATTTAAAAATATAAAAATAATGTTATGTCAATATTATTATGATATAGAGTTAATCTTGTCAAATTTTTCATCCATTTAAAGTTTGTTTTAATCGTTTTAAAAATGTTAGGATTCAATTTAAACGCTTCAAAATGCTATGATTCAAATTGCATTCTATTGCAAATATTGAGGTTCAAAATATACTTTTAGCTAAATTGTAGTATACTAGTTTGGTAATTATTACGCCAAGATTAAACATGACAAGGTACAAGTAAAACTATTTGTCAAGTTAAATTACAATATCAAGGTGGTTAATCATAGAAAGGGCAAGCTAGAATATGGTAGTGAAAAAAATTACATTCGGAGAAGATTTACTCAGTCCGTTCTTGGTTGAAACTAATAAGTTGAGATATATTCATGAAAACCTTTAACAGATCCAAATTTGGCAAATTTAGGCATCGTGGAGATATGGGAACCTTTTTGATGTTAAAGCTTCTTGAAAGATTGCCTAGATATTCTTCAAAACCTCCTTAACCATTACAAAAACATTCTTCTACATAAGCTGTGGAAAAAGAAAAACCATTATTATACTATATCTTTTTTACTATTTTTTGACAAAGAAAAAAATGGAAGAGATGAAGGTACGTACTTTTGACTTGTTTTAAAATTATTAAAAAGAATAAAATTAAAAATTGACGAATTCAACTTTCAGCAACCGTCGTTATCTTTCGTAATTTCGGTGGGCCAGTGAGTTCGCCACATGTTAAGCCGACAAAGGAAGAAGATATACGAAGCCGAAAAGCGTCCATCACTGCTGCCAAGTGCCAACTACTTTTGTAAATAATAATAATAATATTATAATTATTACTATTTATATATAGTAATACACCTTCATTTCTTCATGCGGAAAATTGTAAAGCACATAATGGATTTGCATCTTCTCGGAGAAACCAGCTCTCATAGGAGGAGCAGCGATACAGCCACTGCCTTTAACCGCCGCTCCGATGCCATCACTCATGGCACTCGTTATCAAAAGGCTGCTGCCCTCGTCGATCTGGTCTCTTCCTTTTTCTTTCACATCGTTTTCACTCTGTTATGGATCGCTACATGATGTTCTTTTATTTTGGTGTCACTAAGTGTTCTTGTGTTTTACTTAATGCTATGTGTTGAGCCAAGTGATTGTTTTGATTATATCAGTCTTGTTGTCTTGATTATATTTGTCTTATTTGTTCTGAATTTTGATGGTTGGAAAATGTGCTTTGAAGGCTGAAGATGGCGTCGGTCTGCCCGAACAAATTCTTGATCGACCAGATTTTGAGAGTGTGGCGAAGCTCTATTTCGTCTTTATTCAGTTTGACATCCTTTGGACGCTAAATTACTTTGCGCTGTTAGTCCTTAATTTCTTGGAGAAGCCTTTGTGGTGTTCGAGTCGTGCCTGCAATGATAGGGAGTATTACTATCTTGGGCAGTTGCCTTACTTTAGTGATGCAGAGTCTCTTATTTTTGAGGTGATTACTTCATATTCTTTGTTCGACATTCATTCTTTTGATTGTTATCTTAATGTACTGAATGATTAGTTGACGTGAATGTTGTTTACTGCTTAGAAGATCATAACTTGAGGAGTGATGGAATGCCCTTCTGAAAAGATTTTAAGTTTAAAATCTTGCTAGACTTGAGTTGGTAAATTTATTTTCAGTAAGGAGACATCTGAAGGTCTTATATTTTCATTCTCAAGTTTCCTGAAAAAGATAGTTGTGCATATGCATAAAACTAGTAATATCAAAATCAGCTGTGTAAGGCCATTTCTCCCATCACACAGTTTACCCTCTTCACCCCTTCTCCTCAATCTCTTTCCAGTCTTTTCCCTTTGCTTTTAAGCTTGGCTAAAACACAAGGTTGGTCTTGTATCCTTTTCGTTCTTTCTTTTCTATTTTTCATGTTGATTAAAAGGAACTCTTTCTTTTTCTCTGAAAGAGATACAATGGGACCTGCTCTACTGCCAAACACAAACTGCCACTGCTTTTCCTTAACTATGTGATTAATTTTTGGAGTTAGTCCTTGCTAGTGGCTTCGTTGTCTTTTTACCAACTCCATCTAAAACCCACATATCAGAGTAGCATTTAGTTGAAATATAGCATAGTAACTTTTTGGATGATTGCCTACATTTGTCTAGATGATTCTTATTGGAAATAAAATATGCTTGCTTTATTATGCCATGGATTTTGGAATTTTGTCTTTCCAAAATGAACAACACTTCCTGACGGCCATATGCAATAATGGTAGTATTTAATTAACCTAAAATTCCCAAACAATGCTTGCAATGACACATATACTCTTTCAAGGAATCACTATTTGTGTACATAGTTTTCAAATCACATTTGAGTTTCTTTTCTTTTGCAGGGGGTGACTCTTGTTATACTGGTTGTGCATATTTTCTTTCCAATTTCCTATGAAGGGCTTTATATCTATTGGAAAAATCCTCTTAATAGACTGAAGGTACTTAGTTGTGGTTTCTTTTATTGAAACTGTTTTGTGATTGTTATGCTAGGTGTTCTATAAATAATTTATTCTCGCTTGGTTCTTTAAAAAAATTATTTCTTTTGCATTGTATTTTGTGATCTCTTCATCCTAATGATATTTTGATCTTTGTTTGTTTTGGTGACAATGGATAATGGATGGACTTTTCAGGTCATATGTTTATCAATTTTGGTTGCTGATTTACTAGTTTATACACTCTACTTGTCTCCAGTGGCTCTAAATTTCCTACCTGTCAGAATTGCGCCATACATAAGGGTTGTCTTTTTCATAATCAGCATTAGGTACTATCATTAATACATGCATTTTCTTTAATCTATATTCACTTTGTATCCATACCTATACCATCTCTTTGAATCTAGATTTATGTAAAGCACCACACATGTTTCTATCACATTTCATGTGCATTTTGGATTGTTTCAACATAAGTAGTCCATTTTTTTCATCTAACTGTAGCTGAAATTAATGAAGGACAAATTAGTTTGACGGCATTGTAACTTGTTCTTCCTAAGATCTTAATGAAACTTGGTATCAAAAACATGCTTATATTGATCTAGAACCTTTTTGTACAAGTTTAGACAATGTATTCTTTTCGATATGGCACTACTACTATTAGCTAACAAGTAATATACAATAGCAAATCTAAATTTCACCCGCTATAAAATTTAGTCTATTAGATTAGGCACTCCTTGGTAGCCAATGGGAGGTACTACAAATGTTAGAGACACTACTATTTCCTATTTAGTTTTATCTTTTTTCTTTTAAATTTTTTTAGAATGAAGTGAAATTGAAAATTAGTGTGTTGCTATCATTTAATCATATATGTGACCTTAAGAATGCTATTTTCATATATAGGTTTTTGTTAATAAAGTTTTGATTGCAATGCCAGCATATGAGCTCTTTTCGTGTTTTTTTTCTTTTTCCAATTCATTCATTTGGTGTTTCATTGTTGGTACGTAGAAGCATGATATATTTTCTTGCTTTTGATGGAAGTAATGGTCAATGAGATGTCATGTTGGCAACAATTTTTGCGATTGTTAGTATCATTGTGGTGCAATTTGAGATAAAATTTTGTTCCAAGGGATAATGTATTCCTTGTGCATCCTTATTGTGGAAAAAAAAAAGAATTTCCTTCAACTGTCACAAAAGGGGAGAAATAGTGGCAGATAGGATATTCTATTTTTTTTTGAGTTTTAGTACCCTATCAGTAGTAGGAAACTGTAACATTTAAAAGAAGTCTACATGAGAGAAAGATGAATACATAATTTAAATGGATTGACCATAAAGACTTACATCTTCAGACCGAAAAGACTAAGGACTAGATATTTATCACTAAATTTGTTTACATTTAAACATTAGGTCATTATTAATAAGGAGCAAGGATGCACATATTAGTTAATAGTAATTCTCTGTTTCTAGAATAGTGTCATAATATTGAAGTAAAATATTTTGACAAGAAGTTATGAATTAATATTGTTTAAATTGATCACGTGATATATTATCTTTCTTCATTTTTGTCTATAATCTTGATATTTATGTTGTCTGATGTTATCATTATTTTTGGACTTCAACTAGTGATGAAATACATTAAATAGATATTTGGAAGCGACAAATTTACACTTTCACATGTCACAATTATTGAGATTGTGTTTTAACTTGTTTTGGTTATCAAGAAACTTCAAGTTCGTAATATTTCCTCTCCTTTTCTTCGTCAGGGACTTGCAAAGAAGCATACTTATTTTGTTCGGGATGCTTAAAACATACTTCAATGTCTTGGTTCGTTATATCGCTGTTCAACTTTATTTGTGCTCCTGATAGTTATAATAATTTATTATTGATTTCTTATGCAGTAGTTTGGTATTATTTTCTAGGATGTTACACATTTTTTTTTATATTCACACTATGTTGTCTTGCTACTTTGAATTACAGGCTTTGTGGCTTTTGTTTCTTCTATTCTCAAGTTGGTTGGCCTACGTCATGTTTGAAGATACCCAACAGGGAAAATTAGTATTCACTTCGTATGGTACCACACTATATCAAATGTTTATCTTATTTACTACGTCAAACAATCCAGATGTTTGGATACCTGCTTACAAGTAAGTTGTACTTACAAAAATTGTTTATTTTTCTTAGTATTTTGTGGTACATCTTTCTTATTGGTATTATATATATGTTATATATTACGTGAATCCATATTTATAAGGAAGAATGATATACACTAATATTATGTTACGATATTTGAGATTCTAAAATTCTCGAAGTCTAATTTTAATTTTGGTATTTAACACCAACTTTTAGTTACACTACGTAGAAATGTAATAAAAAACAATAATTTTCCCATTACTAACCACATTCCATAACCTAGATTACTTGTCTTTTTTCATTTTTAATTCTAAAGGGAAAGGTGACAATGCTAACTTGGTTATTGGATTTTTTGAGATCAAATAAACACGGATGCTTATATTGAACTTGTTTACCAGTTACGGATGCTTATATTGAACTTGTTTACCAGTTATTATCTCTAAACTTTGTATTCTATTTTTGGTTATTAATTTCTTCCCATATCAATAGTTTGTGGAGTTATCATATAATAAGAAACTTGGAATTTGTTGATTTCTTAAGGAAAAAAATACAGTTCATATTCAAAATTTGACAGAAATATATGCTTCATTTTATAGATTGCCGAATTTCAGTACTGGATTTAATTGACTCTGCTTGTAAGATTAATGTTTCACCCCTTTGGCTATGGGTTAGTTTTTGATGCAATAGATGTGTTCATTCTTTGAAGTGAATTCTGTAAAGCCAGTGGAATTATTCTTGTACTCATTTTGTAATTATGTGTTCTAATATATGAAACTAAAGTTTTACTAGATTTTTGTCTTCTCAAGAGATTGTTAAATTCAACAGTGAAATGAAATAAGGCCATTACAAAGATTCGACTGAACTTAGTAATAAATTTTGAAATTGTTTCTCATAAAACAACTATAACTGCAATAGGATGTAGTTATATTTTTCCGTTTAGTTTATAAGAGTTTTGAGATAGTACATATATGGTTTTGTTAGTTGAATAAAGGTTTATTTAGTTTTAACTGCACTACCAAAATTTTGAATAAAATGAATTTTTTTTGGCTATGGATTTGGTCAAATAAATCCGTATATCAATCTTTTCTTAGCATGTTTCTCCTATTGTAGTGGAGATTTCAAGGTAGATTTATGTGTGTGTGTGTGTATATATATATAGTATGTACATAAAGTGCCTATTAACTTGATATGTTCTTGTACTTCCAAAAGTTAATGTACAACTGATGTAAAAAGAAGTTGACAAAGTATTCTAATCTAAATATAACTTTATTTCCTAATTGAAGCTAATTTCTAGCTAAATGGAGATTAACTTGAACAAATCTACTGAACTATGTGATATGTATAAGAAGGAAATCTAGTTGAAATTGAATTGTATGGTAAGTAGCAGTTCATCTAATCTTCATAACCTACATATGAATATGGAAGACATATTCAAGCCAGCTTGAGGGGAGTATTGGAAGTAGGAATTTATGCCTTGATGTGGCTGAAATCCTGTTGATTTTACAGTTTTAGTTTTTAGGTTCATAGTTTGTATCTCCTATAAATAGCATTGTTCTAAATAGTTTTGAAATAGAGTGAATAATTGAATCACTCATTTTAGCTTAGTAACTGCCACATGTTCCATATGCATTTTGTTATCTAACAAATTCTTATGCAGGGCTTCACGATGGTATTGCCTATTTTTTGTTCTTTACGTGCTACTGGGCGTTTACTTCGTCACTAACTTGATCCTTGCTGTCGTCTATGACAGCTTCAAAAGTCAGGTAAAATTAAGAGCTATAGGAATATTTACTTACTACTGTTATGATGATGTTTCTTGTTCTCAA
Source organism: Erythroxylum flavicans (assembly GCA_027576715.1). Taxonomy (NCBI): domain Eukaryota; kingdom Viridiplantae; phylum Streptophyta; class Magnoliopsida; order Malpighiales; family Erythroxylaceae; genus Erythroxylum; species Erythroxylum flavicans. The sequence continues at coordinate 2,992,836 of JANZXP010000009.1, forward strand.
CTCTTTTCTGCCCTTTCTGTCTATTTTGTCAACTCAAAACTACATATAATTATACGTGCTTGGCTCTGTTATGACGATGTTTTCTTGTTCTCAACTCTTTTCTGCCCTTTCTGTCTATCTTGTCAACTAAACAATACAAATAAATATACATGCTTGGCTATCTTTTTTTGTTGTAGCTGGCAAAACAAGTGTCTCAGATGGATTGCATGAGGAGAAGGATGTTGACAAAAGCCTTCAGTCTAATTGATAAGCAGGTAAGCTTGATATCACTTGGTTGGTTGTGGACATCTCTTACCATCCTTTTCAATTGGCTGCTGCTCAATTCTTGTTATCGTTTCAGTCAACCTTTATGGGTTCTTCATCTATTGTTGAGAATTATGGAGATCCTCCAAAATTTACTGTTATTATGTTGTGCATAGAGGAAAATTATATTATTCTGTGGTGGAATATTAGTTAAACCTCTTATACCAAAAACCAATTTGGATATCTTATTTTGTGAAAATAGTATTAGCTTATGCTGCCCCACCATTTAAAGCTTAGTTCATAATTGACATTTTAGTGCCTCCTCTCTATAATTAGCAGTATCCAAGTGTCTAAAGAGAGTAGAATAAGTGCAACTGCAAAGTTGGAGTTACACTTTTGTTTAACTTATGTGGAGGAACAGACTCATGTGGAACATCCATCAAGGAATTGAGAACATTTTGGTTACTTGATTGGATTAAAAGTGTGCCTTGAAATGTACCTTATGGGCTTATAAGAAGTCTTCTTCTTGTGATAGTTTTGCAACTGTTCTCCAAGTAGGCAGAAAACTTGGTTATAAGCTGCAACAAAATTGCTTTCTTTACTTTGAACTTCAGTACTTCATTAATATAAACATCTAGAGGAAGGCCCTTGTTTATTTATCTGGTAAGATAAGCTCTCAAATAATACTTGCACCCTAAAAAAAATTTATTTATAATTTGTCTTGGATCCACTAACAGATGCAGAGTCATTAGTTTAGCTTGCATATGCATGCGTTGGATATTTGTAGTGATGTATTCCTTACATATTCAGTGTTTTAAGGGATATAATTATTTTTTTGCTATCATCAGTTTTCCAATTTTTTCACTGACTGTAGCACTGCCTCTTATGTTAATTGCTCGACCTTTACTTGTGTCTATTGTTGTTAATTCTCAACAGAATATGGGATTTCTTAATAAAGAGCAATGCATTCGACTATTTGAAGAACTGAATAACTACAGGTATTAATGGTACAACTATCTTTACGACACTTTTAGAATATTCTCTTTCATTCAGTGCATGATCTCCTTGAGTTAATATTCTCTTTCATTCAGTGCATGATCTCCTTGAGTTGATTCTATTGATGGCTAGAGAACTAACAATATGAATATGCGACAGTAAGGATTATTAAAAGCCAAAGTATTTTAATGATAATGATGGAGGATACTTCCTATTTGTTTAAAACTATTATCTTTAACATATATGCTTTCATCCAAAATGTGAAATCTTATTTGTAAGTTGGAGAATTAAGGATACTTGAAATGGGATATGTTTGGGATTTTTTTTGGTCAATTTAGAGGACAAGATAATTCAGGCTTTTAGTAAACAAAGACATGCTTAACAGATGCGTGGAGTTTGGACTAGTGCATTGAAAATTGATAACTATATGAGCTTGATTTGATGTTTAAAGTAGATGTATGCCATGTTCCCGTTGCTTTGAAAGTTTTTTTTGCATGATTTGAACCTTTCTGTTAACGAAGTTAACAAGTAATATTTTGGGAAAAGCCGTAACAACACTGTGTTCGGCTGATAATGTGTATATATAATTAGGAGTTAAAATTATAATAGGAATGTACTCTTATCACATTATCACATCCTTTAACACTTTCTATTGCATTATGATTCACCATTTGTGATGTCTTTTTCTTTGTTAAATAATATTATATTTTTGTTAAGAAAAAATTTGTCAACATTATATTTTACAAGGTCGGGTGGCATAATTTTTTAATTGTGACGTGGTTTTGTAGTTGGAATAGAAAAATGATTCTAACAGTCATAAAGAATACTGATATGCTAATGCTGCCAACTTACACTTGATAAATTTATAGATAAAGGTACTTGTACTTTTATTCAACCATCATCAGCCTTTTATTTTATTTATATGAACTTAGTTTCTGATTTTATACATTATTTGATTACCTTAATTTGGCAATGCATGCATGGAATTACTTTTTCTTTCATTGTTGGGATTCTTGACTTCAATTTTTCTTGATGTGCACATTTGTGATAGAATAATCCTACCTTTCATGGTCTGGCAGGACTTTGCCAAAAATCCCCAGGGAAGAATTTGAATTGATATTTGATGAGCTGGATGATAGTCGTGATTTTAAGGTTAGTTTTGGGAATAAACTGTTTTATTTTATTTTGGAAAAAATGAAATAATTACAGACAGAGAAATGAAAGTCTTTACATTCCACATTCTCAACTATGAACAAGAATTGCTATAAACATTAAGTTTATGATGTTTGGCGGAGGCTATTAAAATACTGCTTTTTTAAATATATTGTTCCTAGAATTGCAAACTTGTAAGTAGTGCAAAATCTTCTTGTTGAAGATAAGATGGAATTAACATGGACTATCACGTAAAAGGAATAGGAATAGTGCAAAATTGCAGCTGGAATTCATCAGCTAAGTCATACAAGGAATAGGGGACAACTATTTATTAGCTCTTTAATATGGATTATCACGTGCATAAAAGGAAGTTCCATAGCGAACTAGTGTTGCTTTTGTACTAGAATGTTGGAGGGACCTTTATGCAAAAGAGCATAGTTTATACAAGAAATAAAAACACGGCAAATTAATCAATTACAAGTTCTAATTTGGCGGGATGAAGAGTGGGAGTTGTGGTGACAACAAAGACAAGGGCTAAATTAGTTTATGCTAGGTTTTCCTTATTAGATAGGAAGTCGTAAGCTAGTTATATTATCTTAGTTGAAGATATGTTATCATAATTGTTTAGGACTTAAGCTTATTTAATATAGGATACTTATTAGAGTATGATTCAATTTTGTTTTGGATATTTTAGTTATTAATCCTTTACTAATAAAATAAGGATCTAGGAACTTTATTTATATATATGTGTGTGTTTATGTACTCAACCTTTCAATGTAATAAGATCCTGAAATTTTTTCTATAAACTTGAGTTTTAAATTAAAAGGTGTGTTGTTTTCTTCTAAAAGTGATTCTTAGACCCTAGGTTCCTAGTTCCCTAACTTTCACTTGTTTATTTCACTAAATTTCAGTGCTTTTAACTTGAATTTCCAGCTGTATCAAACCCTAAAATTGTAACCTAAATTTCAATCAATTAAACCCTAAAATCCTTTGGAATTCCAGTATCCCAAGGTGAAATCCAGAGCTAAAATCTGAATCAATAGAACATATTCCTATTCTTTTTTTTTGTTGTGAATTTTAGCTACTAGTTGATATTTTTCCATTTGCCCTAAATCAATTTGGTATTAGAGATTTTGGTTCACAATGGCAACAAACAGTGAAGGGTGTATAGAAGATTATTCGGCAACGTAGAACGAGATGAAATACTGTTGAATATTGCAAAAAAATAAAAAAAAGGGGGTAACAATGATCCCTGACAAGGTATTAAAAAACCAATTGACATGTAACAACTCTCACAAGAAAGCATGTTCAACATTTTTTGTAGAGGTTAATCTTGAACTTCATTCCCTAGAAGTCAAAACTCCAACAAGAAATAATTTTGCAAACCAACTACTTGATGTTGAATATGATGAAGGTGCTAATAAGCAAGACAAAGGAACTGATATCAATCAATAGCACACACCGATTTGGCAAATAGATGAAAGAAAATCATATTATGATTTTGATTCCTCAAATCTAATATAAACTGCCTTACATAACGTGTTTGTTCTGAGTGGTGAAACTATTAACACCTCTTGTCACTAGGGTTAATTGAGGCTAGTTAAGTGTCTTCAATTCCCTTGTGTCTCAACTTAGTTTCTTAACCAAGTTCTCAGCAAAATTTTGTTGAACAGGTTGTGTACACTTATAAATTCTATCAAACACCTGATCTGCACTTCAACATGACATCCTATTCTAGCAAACATAAGCACTGAAATGGTTTTTCAGGACATTTTCTTCTATTGCAGATTGCCCATATTAGCAAGAGGAATAGCTGTTAATCTGTCAAGTAGTATGAAGAGACGATGGGGATTTGAGTAATACTGGTTTATGTGGTCTCAAAAGTTCCCATTAGATAACAAGATGTAGGCAATTGCTAGGAACCACAACTCTTTGTAATCTAGACTTTTTGGATTATCCTTGACCTTTTGTATTCTAGCTGTAATTATCTTTAATTAATGAAATCTTTAATTTTCAAAAAACAAAGATAAGTGTATTGGACTATTCCAGCAAGTCCACGAAAAATTCCAACCAAATTGTCAAGCTTCCTATCCGTATATGGTATGAAAGGAAAAAGGAGCCAACAGCTGGCATTACTGCAGGCTAAAGGCTTTGTTTTGCTGTTAGAATGCTAGTACATCTAGAAGAGTGAGGTGGCAGGGTTGTTAGGATTCTCTGTCATGGGTGTTGGGTATAATAGGAGCATGAGTGAGCTAGGAGGGGGCATTGGATAATCTGGCAGGTTGAGTGTGTGGGAGAGTTTGTCACCTCTCAAATGTGGTCCTTAGTCACCCAATATCCTCTTCCCCTATCAATAAAATCCTAAATACTGGCATTCTCTACCTGGGTTCATCTATCTATTTATCTATTTCCTCTTCTACTGACATCTATTTGCAGAAGTTTCATATCGCAAATCTGGGTAAAGATGACCAATGAGAGTCTCAGGTATTTCTTTAGGAAATTTCAACAAACATGTTCTGGGTATTCACTTTAGTGGTGTTTTTCGTCAAGAAGTATATATATATACACTTAACTCCTGGCAGTGACAGTTATGTCAGTTATGTCAAATTGTCTGTTAAGTTGGTTGGTTGTTAAATGTCCCAATCTACATATATGCACACTTATATATACTAGCAAATTGAAGAAGTTAATGATATTTTTTCTCCAACCATCATGACTCTTCAGTAACAAGTTCCTGCAGATGTTTAAGCAACATGGCTATTGGGAGCGAGTAGATTGGGACATTTAACAACCAACCAACTTAACAGACAATTTGACATAACTGACATAACTGTCACTGCCAGGAGCTAAGTGGTATTTTTGATATGTCTAGGACTTGAATTTCCACCTGCCAAGGGTGCCTTTCATCAACCCAATCACTTATATTGTTGCATTTCACCGAAATAAACAGCTTAGACTTTCCAGCATCTTGGTGCCTTAGCCAATTTCCTAGACAGGCTTGTTTGCATCAACTCCTTGCTAGAACATGCCATTATCATGCTACCAAAGTTGTGCAAAATGTGTACCAACTGATTACTGAAAAAGGGTCTCATACATCTCTTTCAATGGATCAATTAGAATCTTCAAGCCTACAAGCAGAAGGTATTCAAGTATTTGATGACATGGAGAGTTTGAGAATGGAAGATGATCATAGCATTAAAGATGAAAAGTAAACGGAAGTGGATTCTTTGGCAAACCCTAAAGCTAAAACAACTATGTAACAAGAAACACTTAAAGTGAACAACAGAATGGAACACCTGAACAACAGGTTGAAACACATAAATAGCAAATCAAAATACAAGAATAAATAACAGGACAACAGGCTGAAAGAATAGGACAAGCAGCTAAAATAACAGAATAGGGACCTGAAAAAATTGAAGCTCAAAACTTGATGTTATCGTTGGTGAAAATAACAATTTAAGTTGATGTAGATTATGTTGCAGTGGGTGATGGAGAAGTAGATTTGAATGAAGATGTGAAATTAACACACCATATGAATAAAGGTAAAGTTGTAAGTGCACATGCAAAGTAAAAATTCAATAATGACAAGAAGTTAATGCATTTGACTACAAGAAGCAACAATATGTATGTTCTTGATGCCAATATGATAGAGAAGTTGTGGGGTTTTGTTATGAATCTTATCTACAAATAGAATGGTTAAGGCTTATGATGTTGTCCACATTACTAAGATCTTCTTCAAAGACGTTGTATGTCTCTTGAAATTACCTTTAACGATTGTCTCTGATCGTGATATGAAGTTTATGAGTTAATTTTGGAGAACTTTTTGGAAAACATTAAACATTAAACACTAAACTTTAGTTTTCAAGTTTGTTCCATCCCTAAACCAGTGGATAGATAGAGGTGGTAAATAGAAGCATAAGGGACTTGTTAAGATGCTTGGTCAAGGGACAATGTGAATAATTGGGACCTAATTCTTTCTATGACAAACTTTACATACAATAGTTTTATAAATAGGTCAACTAGTAAGAGTCCTATGAGATGGTTGAACATTTTGGGAGTTCAACGAAGGAAGTCTGTTGATTTGGTTCCTTTACCACAAACAAACGAGTTACTTATTACAATCATATCATCAACATGGCAAGAAGCAAGGTAATATCGATATGATTATGTTTACAAAGCAGGTATTATTTGCAAAGCTTACTTGAATCCATACTCTTTCATTGCATGACTGAATCTCCCACATCATGTCCTTGGTGATTGCTTTAATCCACACTGTTGGAAAGTGCCGTAAGTATGCACTTCAGCCCTCTGTTATTCCTTTAATTATGGGCTGTAATTATAGGATTCATTAGCGGGTGATGATTTAAGGCATTTGGTTAAACTTTTCATTCTTTTTTTTTACTTTGGACACCTTGTGTATATAAACACGGATGTACAACTTATTGAAAAATATTTTTTCCTTTGCTTATTTACAAGTGTACAAGAGGGTTAGTTATATACATGTCACCCTAACAATTGACAAGGAAAAAAAATGATCGGATCCTATGATCATGTGATATCCTAACTAAATAGGAAATCTTAAAAAGATACAAATCCTAAAATAGTGATGTTTTTGAACATTGTATGAATTAAGGGAAACTAGACAAGAAACATACAAAGTAGGAAAATATCACAACTCATTCCTGTTAACTATTTATGTGGACAATGTTGCACTTACTAGAGATTATTCAATTGGGATCTCCAAGTTAAAGATCTACCTGCAACAACAATTTCCAACCAAGGATCTTGAACCTTTACAATATTTTCTAGGCATTAAGGTAGTATAATCTTAGAAGAGTATTTAACTCTCGTAAAGAAAAAAGCTCTTGATTTGTTGGAGAAAAAATTATTAGGATTTAAACCTATACTCAGTCTTATGGATCCTAATGTCTCTTGTACTTAAGTTAGGGGAAGGCATATTATGCAGATATTGCAGATTAGTTAGCAAGTTGTTGTACCTCACTGTAACTAGACTTGACTTTTGTGTTGAGTATTGGGAGGTAGTGCTACCAATCATGGAAATGGCTTTTGAACAAGAACTCTGTTATCATAATTATGGACACAGCAAATATGTAGGTTCACAATCGAATAAATGTTTTTGGCTTAAGGTTATTGTGTTTGTGGTAGGAAATCTACTATCATGGAAAACCAAGAGAATATGTGGTGGCTCATCTCAGTGTAGAAGCTGAATACAAGACAATGTCAATTATGTTTATGACATGTGATTTATTATTAATAGTTTGCATTTATTATTGTCAAAACTATTTTATTTTATTATCGTCAAAACTATATCCTCAATTCAACATGTTGTTTAGCTACTTTATTCTTTTGAGGATGTCAACAATAATCTAAACTTTGATAATGTTCAACTTATTCTAACCTTTAAGCTTCTAGAGTTCTTTTGTTACTCTCCCTCTGTGCCACTCCTTTTACTTCTATTCTTTGTTACTAAGCTGCATTAGTATGACTATGGGAAAATATTTTCTTAGTTCTTTTGTATGGAGTTTGGAGCATGTTGCTTAACTTGGAGTTTGTTTCAAGATAATGGAATTTAAGTTCTTACTAATGTTTCGGAATTCTATCCTAAGGAATTAGTTACATAACTAAATGATATGAAATTCATGCCCATGTTGTCAATTCACATATATTCTACACTTTGCTGTAAGTTCTTGTTTCTGATGCCTATGGATGGGATGAATTTGTCAATCTTGGACGGTTGTCATAGCTCTTAATATTTGGGACTTTGACATTTTTCTATGCAGATCAACCCTGATGAATTTGCTGATTTATGTCATGCAATCGCTCTAAGATTTGAAAAGGAGGACGTCGTAAGTTACTTTGGTGGACTATAACAACATTAGGCTCTTCTTTACTAATATAATGAATCTTTTGACCCTGTGGCAACATTTGCAGCTGTCTTGCTTTGAAATGTTTCCTACAATTTACCGGTCACCTATCTCGGAAAAGTTGAAAGCATTTGTGCGAAGCCCCAAATTTGGATACATGATATCCTTTATTCTCATCTTGAATCTGGTTGCTGTTGTTATTGAAACAACGGTATGGTGCCATGTGATGTTTAACGGAACTGATATCTTGCAGTTCTTCCTTGTTTCTTTTATCAATATGTATAAGAAAAATCTCTTTTAGGTGTTTGAATTTCTTATATTCAACATTTTCCCCCCAAATTTGTAGTGTGTTTGCATCCGCTCAATATATATGATCTTTGTGCTATTTGTTTACAAGTTGATATGGACATAATATTATGCTCCACCATGATGCATGTTTCAAATATCAAATATTGTGAAATTTTAACCAATGGATAAATATATAAAAGGAAATGCATATTTTTGGGTGCTTTTTGGGATTCCAAATGCCATGTTATTGTGGCATTATTCTTTCATATTTGTCTATTGTGTACATGGTAGTTTTATAGTCTTGTAAAAGCATCAATTGTTATCTTTTGACGCTATGAAGAATTTTAGCAATCCCTCTCTTTGTTGTTGGCTTAAGTGATGAAGTTTTATCACTAGTAGATAATTAAGTCATCTGTAGGAGAGTTCCAATAAGCTCTTAGGTTGACCAGTTTCTTGTCATGGTATAAGTGTTTTGTAAGACCAAAATGTCTCTCAAGTTCAAGTTATATGTCCTCCTTTGTAGAGTTTGTAATATGTTGTTTAGCTTACAAATCATCTGAGGGGGGCATCAGAATAATCTATTACAATTCATATGAGGGTGTGCACAAGAATAATTTATCCATAAAAAATACTTATGCTACAAGTCATGCGAGAATAGAAGAGCAATTAACTAATATTTTTTACTAAAGGCTTTTAATGGGAATATAGTTGCTTATGTTTTTTACAAGTTGGATATGGAGAATATTTATTCCCGAACTTGAAGGGAGTGTTAAGAGTATTTTATTTTTAATAACCATGGGCATTTTGGGCTTCTTATATGACCTACTTTTATAGATATAAATATTTGAGCTCAATTGAAATAAATAGACATAGCCTAGTCAAGTCCTCAATTCTTTTCTGTCTCTCTTCAAACATCTTCTTGAACGAAGATGTGTTTATACTTGAGAGACATTTTTCTTATGATTATTCCCTTGCTTAGTTAAAAAGATTTGTACAACCAAGAAGTGTTTGTATTGCTTACTTCCTTGGATTGATTGGTAACTTGATGATACTAATCTTTGTTGTAAATATTGTTTACAGCTTGATATAGAAAACAATTCGGCCCAAAAAGTGTGGCAAATTGTGGAGTTCACCTTTGGTAAGGGCTTGTCCTAATATATATTTATTTGCTTTGAGATGTTGCACGAATTGCTAAATTGAAAGCTAGGACAAGGTGACTTAAGTTTTTATCTCATTGGCTTTAGTTGTTTGTTGATATATTTTGAAGCTGATGGTCTATTCATTTCAAATTTTGGTGAAAAAATAATAAATACGAGAAAAATTTGAGATTCTTGTATGTGATTATTTTCATGATTTATTAATTGTGATGGATAATTAATATGATTTCATTATACTGGTTAAGTTTCTTTGAACTCCAGTGTTATGTTTCTAGTACCACTGCATGATGCACACATCAAATGATGCTAACGTTATAAGATGTATTTGGGAAAAAATGGCTCTTATTTAAAGATCATGCATTGGAGTTTTGTAGGCTTGTGTTATCCATTTCACTTGTCCTTTCAAATATACTATCTCATACATTGCTGAAGCATTCAATTTCTTATTAATTCTAATGTTTTTCATACAATCCCTTATTCCACTTGTCTGGGATATGATAGAATTAGGATTTGACTTTACTGACTTTTGTTTACCAGGATGGATCTATGTTCTAGAAATGGCTTTAAAAATCTATTCATTTGGATTTTTAAACTATTGGAGAGATGGTCAAAACCGCTTTGATTTTTTGGTCACATGGATAATAGGTACCTCTTTTGGAAAATCTTCTTGGTATTGGTGTGTAGATAGTATTTATTTTATGCAGTTTCCTTCTTGCAAATTATTATTTTTATGACTAAATGATTTACTTTTTTGAAGTTTGAATATGTGTTTGTATAGGAATCTCCAAATTGGAATTTTTAACTTGAGTGATACTGTTGAAGATTTTAAAGATGCTACTTAATAATAATAACAATTAATATTATTATCAATGATGATGATGATGATAATAAATGTTACATAACATATTAAACTATGATGACTATTATTTTGCTTTAACCATTTGTCTCTCTTATCTTCACAACTCATAGTTTAAATGATGATGATGATGATGATGATGATGATGATAATTGGGTCTTGAAAATATGTTTTCCTGTGTTTTATCAAGAGGATTGTGTACAATATTTATATACAATTTGAGGAAATTATAATCCTTAGATTTAAGGGATTATAATATGGTAAATTTACATTCATATCAAACAGAATCAACACTCCCCCTCAAGCTGGAGCATATATATCCAGCTTGTTACATATATAAATTATCCTAGGACCCCGTAAGGACTTAATCAACATGTTTGCTAGTTGATCCCTAGAGTTCACATAAGAAATTCTTAATGATGCCTGAGAGGATTTTCTCTCTAATGAAGTGACAACCAACTTCTATATGCTTGGTCCTCTCATGAAAGATTGGATTTGATGAGAGATACATAGCTGACTGATTATAGCAAGCAAGCTCCATAGGATCAATCTCACAAAACTGCAACTCTTGGAGCAATTGCTTTAACCACAAAAGTTCACAAGTAGCATTAGCCATAGCACGATACTCTGCTTCCATGCTAGACCTTGCAACGATAGTTTGCTTCTTGCTCTTCCACGAAATTAGGTTTCCTCCCATAAGAACACAATAACCAGAAGTGGACCTCCTGTCACTAACATCACCTGCTCAATCATTTTCTGGAATTTGGCATCATCTTTTGAGCATTTTTCTTGAAAATCTTGATAATAATCTAGTTCTTGCCATAATCCATTTTGCTCCGCAAAGTACTGTGATATAGTCATACTTCCCTGTTTCGTGTCATGCAATTTATTACAAATATAAAAAATTTGTGCTTTATTACTTACTAGAGAGTACATCATAGAAGCAACTTGCCATATTTTTGTTGCCGTGATATGTCCGAGCAATCTCCGGTTGCATTGAATTGATAAGCCACGACATCCCGAGAGAATTCTCTGACTCCCAATGATTATAATAAAGATTATTGACATCAAGTCTCTGACTACCACCATTAATGTAGCCCTGTAAGCCTCTAGCTTTGATGAACAATAAACACGATCTTGACCAAGCAAGATGCCATGAAGAAAACAATTCTATAATGAATTGAATTGAATCTTGTACATATGACTTCTATCGTATATATACAAGAGGTCTAGGAGATATTTTAGCTATGGAATCTCCCAATTATAGGCAGAGATCTCTCAATTATAGGAAGAGATCACTATAGATATTATTCCTAAATATATACACAGAAATAACTCTAGTCAACAGGTACAACATATTGAAGTTGACAGACACTTTAAAAAAGAAAAATTGGAGGGTGGTTTGATTGCGCATCTTATGTGACGCCAATGTACTTAACAAGGTTTTAAGTAGTTCAAGTAATCCAATCCATATGAATTAATAAAAACAAAAGGCAAATCCCTTATGATTAATTGATAGAGTGAGTAGATTTGTCATTTCTTGAAATCTCTCTTTTGATTTAAAATCGTGGTGTAACGTGTAGCCACCCGGTTTCGATAATGGAATAGATGAAATAAATTAAAAAAAAAGAAAATTTGTTTTGAGAATATTTTATACAAGCTGAGAATAGAAAATACTTATTCACCAGCTTGAGGTGGAGTAAACATAACTATTTTAGGATTTTTATATCTTTTTAGGATTTTTATCTTTTAGTATTTTCGATTTAATTAAGATGTCCGGATTTGTATCTTTTTGGGATTTCCTATTAGTTAGGCTATCCTATGTTCATGGGATCTTATTATCTTTGTTTCCTTTTTAGTTTCTTTGTTTCCTGTTTAGTTATTAAAGTTAATAAGTATATAATTGACCCCCTTGTACACTTGTAAACAGACAATGATGAAACTCTCTCAAAATCTCAAATTCTTTTTATAGCTTTCTCTTTTTTTCTTTGGTAAGCTCAAACCTCATTTTGGCATCACTGTACCTTAACTTCAATGTCTCCAATGTCAAATTTGGATATCTTAACTTGAGTACACTGACTGGAGTTGTAGTTAACTGGACACATTCTGGTTAGACCGACAGTTTCGGGCAGTAGCCCTAGAGGCGATTCGCTGCCAACACACCCTCTAGTACAAAAGCAAAGCAGGCTGTTAATTGCCCCTTTAATTGGTTACCTGCTCTATTCCTCCTTCCAATCCAACTACAACTTGTTCCAGTCACTCCCTTTTGCCTTGTTCTTCTATTAGTGTGTTTTGTCACTACCTTTTACCTTGTTCTTCTATTAGCATGTTTTAACTTTAGTAGCACACCACAATTGGTTAGTTCACAACATTTACAGGTTAGAAATGTACGCAATTATCTCAAAAATTGAGGGTACACACTTCGACCATTTCATGCCTAACAGTTATTTTGGTAATATATCATTCTCCATGACACGAAATTGTTTATGCAGTTATTGGAGAGACCATAACGTTTGCATCCCCCAATGGGCTGATCTTTCTTTCTAATGGCGAATGGTATGAATTTGCTTTGACTTTGTCTATTGTCCAATAATTGTTATTGTCTGTTGTCCATTAATTGTTATAGATACTATGTTTCTCTTCATTTTCCCTTAATTTTGTCTTTTGTGTGTTTTTTGTTATGTTTTTCCTCCCAAATAACATGTGTCTTCCTGGCATCATTAGTATTGCATTCCTAAGACAAGCTGCATAAGATAGGTAACAGTTCACAGAGTTATATATGTTTTAAGTTTTGGGATTGTTCACAGCCTCTTTAAATGTTTCTGCATCAGATTTTAGACTGCTGGTTATGTGATAAGCTGGAGAAGTGTGTAAATTTCTCACAGTTAACGTGTTTACTGACAAGTATTGTGAAAAAATGGACATTCTTGAGATCTGATGTAAGGGTCTGTTTGTTTAAAAAAAATCGAAAGCTTTTTTCTTTAATGGTTTGGGACTTTCCAGTCAAGAAAGAAAGATCTTTCAGAAAGGTTGATATGCTGCCCTATATCAACTGTACCCTGTAGGCAAAATTGACCTCCTGACCTTCTTTGCCACTCCTGTCATGGCGACAGAATCACCGGATGACTTTTCTTCCAGGTTCTAAAGTTTGCATCAAAGGATTGATTGATAGTGGAAGGAAAATATTGTTCATGTAACCAGATCCTCCTTGAACTAGTTGTGGTTGGTACCAGTTCCACAACAAAATTTCATAGACAAACTTTCCAATTTTTGAAGTTCCTGTAATATCTCGTAATGTATGAAGCATGAAATTGATATTAGTAGCTTTTACTTCTAGGACTGACACCTAAGGTATTTTACTATAAATGGTGATTGGATGACAAATAAATCAACTTGATGATTAAATGCAATAATGGAAATCTTTCTTCATATCTAATGGTCTTCTAATATAGTTTCTGAAGCTTGATATTTGATCCACGAAATTATTGGGAGTTATGAAGCCAAATCTCAGGAGAAAACTATAATTGAATACTTAATTTTTGGATATAGTTCTCCAACACTATGAAACCAGATAACATATAAGCAGTCAATTAATTAGACTACTAGGACCAGGGCTGCTAGTGCTGGAACTGTATTCTTGATTGAGGTAATTTGGTATACAATTTATTTTTGGATGACATACGTATCTTTGGTCTATGGCATGCAAATAAGGAGTGAGTAGTTGTGATAAGATGGTCATGCTCAAGCCAAGGCAGATTTATAATATGTGCAAAATGTATGTTCAATTACATGCTGATGCTATTGTGTGGCAGTAAATAATTTTCTTTTTGTTTTTATCAAGATCTTGAGGCTTGCTACATGTTTCTTCTATTAATTTTCACATTCTTACACTCTCCATAAGAGCAGTTCTTGTCAAACTTAGGATGTTACAAAAAGAGATTAGAGCATCAAAATTCTACAAAGTAGGGTTAGAGTTAGGTGGTTGTGGCTAGAAATATTTGGATTTATAAAATAAAAAGAAAGAAATCTTCTTGGCTTCATCTTATCATGGTGAATTGTAGTTCTTGGGTAGGAAACTGTAAGCTTTTTCTATGTTTGAAAAAAGAAAACTTTAATTCTTCTTTATGTGTCTTATCTATCTATCTATCTGTCTGTCTGTCTATCTATCTATATACATATATATATGTAAATATAACATTCATATCTCATGTTTCAGGATCCGCTACCTTCTCCTTGCAAGAATGTTGAGATTAATTAGACTTCTGATGTATGTCCGTAGCTATCGAGCTTTTGTTGCCACTTTCTTATCCCTCGTACCAAGTCTGATGCCATACCTAGGCACCATATTTTGTGTTATGTGTATATATTGCTCTCTTGGTGTCCAGGTACACTGACTCATCTCTTCACTTGCTTGGTTTTCAAGTTGCTACTAAATTCTTCATATGCTAGTTCATTAGGCTAGTGTTAAGATTTTCTTTACTGTTTTCCTGTCATTATAACTTTCTTTGGTAATTGCTACTCTTACTGGCTTCTTGGCAAATCAATTGATTTAAAATTGAAGCATCAATATCGGATGTTTTCTAAATACAACTTTCTTTTTGGGAAAACTGTTTGTTTTGGATAATGCAATGGTGGCTACCTTTTTCTTTTGGTATATTGCCACAAAATTGCAAATAAGATCCCTTACCTTAACTACTAAGACTTGACCTTTATCGATGGGGAGGTACTCCTACTTCCCTGCCACTGCAACTGTCCAAAACCTTGGCAGTTAATCGAGACTAACTTATGGATGTAACTTTTCTGTTCAATTCAGTTTCCCCTAAACTAGAATATTTCTCATCATAAAGATTGGTCTTTTGTTAATTATTGGGATATCTTAACATCTGCAATTTGTTTCTCTGAAACCTTTTAGATAACCAGCGTATGTATACAAGAAAATTTCCATGTATTGCTGCAAAATACTCGAATACATATATACGTATATATATATATATATATATATATATATATATATATATATATGTATGTATGTAT
>JANZXP010000009.1:3073120-3085483 GCA_027576715.1 Erythroxylum flavicans
CGATCATATCAAGAATTATAATGAAACACATATGAGTTCACCACTCATCAAGATTGTGGTTCGTAATAACATAATGCCAACGTGTATGTTTTAAGATTAAAGTAACGACCCACTTTATTCTTTAAAACATACTTGATTCTAGATTCATTTAATAGTGCCATTATCGATAGTTAACTACTATCATGATACGAAACTCATCATTCTCTTGAAGTAAACTCTTTTACTTACACGGAGATAAATCACAATACTACAGTCTAAACTATAATCAAGTGACCAACTTGATTATTCAACTGTGAATCAACTAATTTAGATTCTAATAATATATATGTTTTCCATACATCTCCATGTATATGTATATTACTTACAAAAGAATTTTGGTACCTTATGACTAGATATATAATGCTTATACAAATAAAACCAAACTCTTTTTTTATTAATAATAAATATTTTCATTACAAAAGTAACTGGGAGAAAAATAAGTTATATCTAAATACACTTACTTTCTAAGGTATTATATTTACATAACTCTAGCAATACAATGTTGGTGAACAATGAGATCCTATTAAGAATAAATGATAATAATTTGCAAATGTAGTTCAATAATGTGGAGTTAAAAGGATAATATTGAGGGCAAGAATTGGTGTTGTACTAATGTTAATGGGAAATTTAACAACATATCATGCAGGAAGCTTTTTCAGCTGAATTTTAGGAATGTTTGTTGGTAAAAAATAGTGTGGTTAAACTAAACATGTTTAAACACTTGATAAACTGGTGCAGTCTTTGTAAAAGACTATTAGAGAGCTATTCACACTTGTTTTTCCAATGTAAATTCACATATGGAGCTAGGAAAACAATACTTTAAAAATGTACAATCAGTGACCCACTAGTGGAGTGGCAATAAATCATAACATGGAGTGTGAACTTGCAACATGTTAAGAAGAATTACAGATGGTGTTATTACATAGCCTTATCCTATTTGGTCCTACACATACGGGATGAAAGGAGCAAACGTATTTTCCACAACATAGAAATAAACTGTGAACTTTTCTTTACTAAACTTGTTAATGCCAATATAATTCATATAGCTACCTTTTGTAACAAAATTGTATTAGAATCTAATTACCTTAATGTCGCATTAACAAGGGTAGGACAAGCTGCATCTCTTTAGCCTTTAAGTGAGAATACATTTATTAGGTACACTTTTACCTTTCGCTTATCTAATTTTCGTAATACTTCACTTACTAACCTTACGCCTCTACCAATATAAGGCAAGTCTATTAGATTTTTTTTTATAACTTGATAAATCAACCTTGTCTTTTATACTTTTTTATTCTATTTATTTATTCAATTATTTTAATTTTATTTACATACTTTTTTAGTATATTAGTTTTACATATGTACTCTTTTAAGCTGCATCATTTTTTTCCTTGTCACATTTATATGTGGGTCTACCAGAAACAGTCTCTTTACTCTGTAGGGATAAGGCTGCGTACTATCAGACTTCTTCAGATCCTACTTTATTGCGAGATTTTAAACTAGGTGCGATGATCATGATGATGATGATGTAGGTGGTTTCTAATTTTTGTTTTTGTAAAAGTTACTATACTTGGCAACTTGATTACTTTATTTAGTTGAACATTCTCTTCTGAAGAATATGTTGTAAGACATTTTGAGCTTTGAACCTTTTATGGTTTAGTTCAATTTCATTTTTTAGAAAAACAAAATTTAACATTTTAACTATTAAGACTTTAAAAAATTGATAACTTAAGGGCCGTTTGTTTTCGTTTTCTTTTTCCGTTTTTAGTTGTTATTTTTGTAAAAAGAGAAACAAGTAAGTAAAACGTGTTTGTCTAACTTTGTTGCGATTTTTTGTTTCAAAAAATTAAAAAACCACAACGGTTTTACATAAACAAGAAAACATCATTTCTCTGAATTTTGACAACAAATTTTCTTGGACAAAAAAAACAACATATCCTTATTTTCTATCTCTATTATCGTCTTTAGTATACCTCCATACCTAATACAACATCTAGTAAATTTTTACAAGACCCAAGCTTCGACTCTCTCTGCCACACATAGATGAGGCAGCTCTGACGATAGCAACGAAGGCTGGAGATTGAAAAAATTGTTGGAATCCTTAAGAAAACCGGTAACAAAACCTCATCGGAGAAGAGGGAAGTAAAATCTGGTATAGGTAAGTCCATGAAGTTGTCATGGTGAGGACAGGAAGTTGGTGAAGTTGGAGTAGTACTGGTGGAAGATCTAATATGCATCTTTTAACCCAACAAAAAAGAAACGAGAATCTCAATAATTCGAAGGACAATTGTTTCTTCAACTTCAAGTACTAGCAATTGGTCTTGTGTTGAGTAGTAAGAAATGGGATTTCATTTTAATGGAGTTTAGTGATGTCGAAATAGGGTTAGAAAGACTTGGGGTATGCGCGTGGAGTTGGGTTCAGATTTACAGTGTTGGATAATCCGTAAGCTTTATCACCTTTTTCTTTAATGTACATAATAAAGCAACTTAGCTATTGAGGCCGATTTACAGAGTTGGTATTTCATAACAATGCTTGAATTTTTAAATGTTTTTTATTTTAATGCTAAATTTTAAAAATTTTAATTTAATTATTAACTTTTTAAAATTTTTATAAATCTTTATATAATAAATTTTACAAATATATAATTTTATAAAATTTAAATAATATTTTAAAATTTTAAGCAATTATGCAAAACCGTACCTATTATTAATCGATTTCGATAACAATACCATATTATAATCAAATTCAATACTAAATTCGGTACAATTAGTGACGAGAATGCAAGTTTAAAATTTGATTGAACTTGATTCATATTACTTAAGCTTGGACAGATTTAGAGAAATAAACAAATTAGAGTACGAGACGACAAAAAAGAACAAGAAAAATAGAAGACAAAATTTTTTAAATATATATGTAGATAAAATTATAATGAGAATTAATTAATTTAAAAATACAATATATTATATTAGAAATTATTAATATAAGAGTATAATTAAAAAACAAAAATAGAATGATAAAACCAAACATATTTTTATTTTCACTTTTTTATTACAAATTTTAACCAAACAAGTTTTTGTTTTCAATTTTTAGACTAGAAATTAAAACTAAACAGGTTTCTATTTTTTAATTAAAAAAACTAAAAGCACAATAAAAATTAGGAATGAAACTAAACAACTCCTTAACTAAAAATTTAAAATTAAAAAAATCTAGAAAAATGAAGCAATTTAAGATCCCAATAAATATGGAAGGTGCTTGCCATTGCCTTTATTTTCGTTAATCAATTATATAAGGTCAATTTCTCAAATGAATGGAAATAGTAGGACCGCAGGTAGCAGAAATTTTTGTTCCAGCTCTGGGGAGGACGAGGCTTCCATCTCCGGTGCAACATGGCCTCTCTCAACACCATAACCACGCGCAAGCTCTCTACTAAGCTAACTATCCCCATCGTCACAACACCATCCCACATGCCTCGTCGTCAACCTTCTTCCGTTTTCTTCTCAACCATTTTCAACCCATCTAACTACTCACTCATGTCCACCCATCAAAAGAGGAGCTTGGATGTTGTTGTTGGTTCTGTCACCGACGATGCGGAAGTTGTTCCAATAGAGGACACTTCTTCCGAGGACAACGCTAATTATTCTCCTTCCTCTTCTGTTGGGGAGAGAATAGAGTATGAAGGTGATCATCTTCAAGAGAGGCTTATCAGTAGAGCAATTAATGCTACTATTGTTTTGGGTTTTGGGACTCTGGTCGTCACCAAGTTGCTTACAATCGATCGTGATTATTGGCATGTAAGTCGATGTTATTCTTCCAATTCGACCAGGTTTCTGATTGTTAGTTAGCTGACGGGAATTCGTGACTTCTTGGATTCTTCGGCTTCTTTCTGATCGTGATTGAAAATTAAGTGATTTTTATTTAACAATCTCTGGTTATGTAGCATTCTCCTATGCTTTGTCTCTAGTTTTTCGGTGTATCTCTCTCTCTCTCTCTCTCACATTCTGCTTTATAATCGATCACAAAAAAAAAAGAAAAAAATTGATATGTTCTTGTTGTTATTAAAAGCTTTTTTGTAAGATAAACTATTGATTTCAATGGAGAAACTTTGCAGCTAACCTGGTAACTGGTGTTCAATCTCTAAACTAGTCAACTGATTAACAGAAAAGTCTTCTGTTTTTGGATAGGGATGGACCCTTTATGAGGTATTAAGGTATGCTCCTGAACACAATTGGGTTGCTTACGAAGAGGCTCTAAAGGAAAACCCTGTCTTAGCAAAAATGGCAATCAGTGGAATCGTCTACTCTATTGGAGATTGGATTGCACAAGTAAGGCAAAACCCTTTTTATATATGCCTTTCCCTTTGTCTCTAAACCATGTCTTCAGAAATTCTTGTTGATAGTTCTATATGCTTTTCCGTTGGACCTAATTTTTGGACCCGGTTATGGACTTGTTATTTTGAATTATGTGTTAATATGCAGTGCTATGAAGGAAAACCCATTTTTGAGTTTGAGAGGACGAGGATGTTCAGATCAGGCATTGTCGGCTTTGCTCTTCATGGGTCTCTTTCACACTATTACTATCAACTATGGGAGGTAGTGACATAGATTAACATTTAAATTTTACTTGTTGATGTATGAGGATGATTCAAATATGCCAATTTTGTTTCTAGGCTATTTTACCGACCAAAAGTTGGTGGGTGGTGCCTGTCAAAGTTGCCTTTGACCAGACTGTATGGGCAGCTGTTTGGAACAGTATCTACTTTGCGCTGTTGGGTTTCTTGCGTTTGGATTCCCCAGTGAATATTTCCGCCGAATTGAGGACAACATTTTGGCCAATGTTAACTGTAAGATGCTCTTCCAACTTGATCTTACATAAATAATGCATGCCATTTAAATGATCTGCCTAGAACCTTCAAATGGTTGTAATGATGGCATTTCTTATCTAAGCCAAGGCACTTGGCATGCTGCTTTTTAAAATTTGTAATTTGACCTTCTTAGGCATTCGTCATTATATTCAGAGTTTGTACTTTTTAGCTTTTAGTCTTAATTGTCTACCTTCAGTAGCTAGAAACAAGAAACGTTAATTTTGAAGATTTCCACTTTTTTGTGGCTTCAGTTGCCTGCTACTTATTAGGTTTTCTACCTATCAAACAAACATGGAGAGAGATTAGGACTTAACTCGAAATAGGTCTGTAAAGTAAAAAAAAATAAAAATTGCAGTCCCTCTGAAAGAAAGAGCCTTTTCAGTCTGCTTAGACACTTTAAATATTCATTAAAAATAAACAGCTGTCCACTCATCTGGCCCTCATGGGAACTAAGATTGTATTATCACTTACAACTCCTAAGGATGAAGTTAATATAATTTGTAATATGTTGAAGAAGCTAATATTATAGGGTTTAGATTGTGTACTATCAAACAATTGTTGACGCGATAATTTTGTTGTGTATTGTTTTAAGATTTAGCCGAATTGCTGAGCTGATTTCTTTGGGATGTAATCATTTGATCATTTTCCTGTTATCGTCGAGCCAATTACTAACTCTTTCTCTTTGTTCGTTTGTTAGGCAGGATGGAAGCTTTGGCCATTTGCCCACTTGATTACCTATGGTGTTATTCCTGTTGAACAAAGGCTTCTTTGGGTGGATTGTGTGGAGCTAATATGGGTTACCATTCTTTCTTCGTAGGTGTCTTCCACTTTTCAACATGATAAAAAGAATATTAAAAAGGAAGATTTGTTCATCTTGTTAATCCCATTATGTTAACAATCAGGCCTCCTGGAATAGTAGTGATTGTCTTATATTGCAACAGATTATTATGGCTTTTGATTTATGGTTGAAATGAAATGTCATTTTATGCTTTTGACTCATTTTCTTAGACGTTATTTTTAGACATATTTGGAAGCAATGACATACAACTGGTAAATTCTTGTGTTGAGATGCTCTTTAAAATTTTTATTTACTCTTCACTGTTGGCAAGGAAAAGTTTCATGCTTTCCTTTTACATTCTGTATATGTCTCTGCTTGCCTTTTCTGCTTATTTTGTAAGCCATCATAGTGCTTACCTGCTAATGTGCCACTTTTTCCTTTCTTTTTTGACTTATCTGCATTGTTGAATGCTTGAAAGAGAAGTTATTTTGAAGTTTCCATAGCAATTGGTGCTTTTATTTTTGACAATCTTTATGTCCTTTATACTAGCAATACGTTCCTAAGGTCCAAATGATTCTTGCTTTATCTTTGACAATTATCTTTGGTTTATATTTTGAAGTTATTCAAATGAGAAAAAAGAGGCCCGAATTTCTGATGCAACAATTGAGTCGAAGTCTTTGGAGAGTACTCCCGAGGTAAATTAACATTGCTCTTCTTCTCTTGACCTGTTTCTTTGCCAAGAACATGTAATGAATCTATATGCTAACTAGTCAATGCAAGTCTAGATCTTGCACGTCATACCTGAACCCCATGAATAGTTCGTTGGCCCACCATGTTTATTCTTGCGACACCGGCATGCTTTGCGCATGAAATTCGCTTCAATCAGCAAATACCCTAGCTCACTGTAATCAAACTGTTGCAGCTTTGTGATAAATGTGCTTCTGTGCTCATCTTGCAGGAATAAATTTATGTGGCTTTCTTTGGAAGAACGGATTTCCTTACTGAAGTGGGACATTGGAAAAATCCGACATGATTATATGTTATACTGTGGAAACTTGTATATTTCCTATTTACTATCAATGTGGTTGGTACATTAAACATTCATTGTTGTATTGAAGATATCCTATTTCTACCTGGAGTATTATATACATTAGTGGAGTTAGACAAAAAGAAACATACTATTTTAGCTCTATGGAGACAGAATTACCATCATTCATAGAGGAAGGACGATGTACTAGTGAAAGGCCACAGGCCCTATTAAGGCGCCGCATCGAATTATATTTGTTATATTGGGATGGACGCTTAAGAGCAAGAACAAACACGCTCATCCGAGTGTTTATGAGCAGTCTTACAGTATATATATAAACACAAAGGATGCTCTTTGGATTCGGGTTGTTCATCTTCAAGCTTGAAAAAAAGGGCTGGCTCAAAGATTACCCACTTTATGAGGGTGAAAAAAGGTTCGTTTATTATAAGTAGTTTTTTTAAAAATGTTTTATAAAAAGATTATTTCTGTGATTTGAATCTGTGACATTTCATTTCACAAAAGATAATCTTATTAGTTGTTATAAGATTCACCCTCTATTTTAATTCTTGACTTCTCTTAGCTTTTTCAGGCGGCAATGATTGTTGTCTTGGATGCGCTTTAACAGTGTTCAACTAAGATTTCAACTCTGGTAAAGAAGAGTGTTACGATCTCGATGCCGCTAAATGGTATAATCTAAACCAAATGTCTTTATCTAAGATTAGTTCCAAAAGTATCTATCACTCTCAAAGCCGTTTCCTCAAGTTTAGAAGTGAACGTGAGGCTTGAGGTAATTTAGTTTTGACGTGTAACCTCTCCATATCCCTCCAACACGTTGCACCGGCTTATCAAGTTCTTGTTTATAAGATAACGCTTGGCCAAAACTTTTGCAACACATGGTAAGTAAATCCGTAACTTCCCAGTTTGAATCCTAAGAATTTGAGCCTACGTATGACTATTCAGATTGAGATTATTACTTAATTTCAAGTTATTATCTTTTAAAATAAATGTATAAAAATAAACTCTCAAATGTATGCTATAATTTGTAAATTATTTACATTTAAAAGGTGATAATTAGGGTTCAATCACATTCACCTTGTTGTATTTAGTTTTGATGTATATTGTTTGCCTTTGTCTTAGACCGATACTCCCATTTTATACTTTCATAGACATATGTATGTAGTATATTATGATAATTGAGGTTAGCTTAATTCACCAGCTTTTGCCATGGCCGTTAGGTTAAGCAAACCTCTCCGTGGTGCCATTTTCAAACTTCCACTGAAATATGGTTCCGATTTCCTACGCCATACCGTTTGTCCCTTTATGTACATTATACTGTAGCTGCCAGGTAACAATCCATCCCATATCCTTATTTAAAACTCTATTTTTCTACGTAGGCGACCCGTCTATTTATTAGGAATGTCAATGGGCAGAAGGCCCGGCCTAATCAGGCTTCAGTCACGGGTTGGCCTGCAGCCCGGCCCATGACCTGACCGACCTGGCCCGTTTATATTTTTTAGTTAAAAAATTACAAAACGGCGTCGTTTTGGACAAAACGACACCATTTTGTCCAAAATAGACAGCCTGTGGCCTGCGCCGACCGACTCAAGCGGATCATGGTCGGCCCGTGACCCGCCCGTAGCCAGCTCGTAGCCCATCCAATCTGGGTCAAAAACAGGACGGGTAGGCCGGGCCAAAATTGCTATCCCTATTATTTATTTCTCTTATTCACCTACCTCTTAATATGGATCATGATAAAAATTGAGGAAGAGTAACCATTCGAATTCCTTAGAAGTGAGCATATGGTCAAGTTCTTTGAAAATATCTTAATACCATTTTTACAGCTTTCTAATATTCCAATTTAGGAATATTTTGATATTTGCCTCTAACTCCAATTAACATTTGGTCTAGTGCAAATTTGAGCATATATTAAACTTCCAACAATATATGCATGAGTAATTTTTTCCATTCTTATGCATTCCATTTTATTCTTTGGAAATTGTTTAAGGCTAAACTTATCCTCTTCTGCATAGTACTTTTCTATTTTGTTTCTCTCTAACGTTTTATTGATACATACTTTTTGAGAGAACCCTAACATTCCTTATAATCTATCATGTAATATCTCAATTCTTATTATATAAGATGTCTTACTATATCTCTTATTTCAAATTTTAAAAAAGAAACTTCTTGGTATCACTTGATAAACCAAAATCATTAACAAAGAAAACACCATCAATATATATACGATTAGAAACATAAATTTGCTCAATACACATCGATAAACGATATTTTTCTTTATATAAAAAAGAAGTAATGGTATCATTAAACTTTAGATACTACTATCGGGAGGCTTGCTTAAGTCCATATATTGACTTCTTAAGTTTACACACCATATTTTTCTTTTTATTTAACTAAAAAGACCTTATTTTGATCCACATAAATTTCTTGTTCTAAATTCCCAGTTAGAAATGCAATTTTCATATCTATTTTATGGAGTTCTAAATTTCAATAAGCTACCATCTCTATAATAACTCTTGATAAATCCTTTCTCGAAATAGTAGAAACGGTCTCGTTATAATCAACATTGTCATTTTGAATGTGACCCTTAATAACATGTTTAGTTTTATATCGTTCGATATTGCAATTAGTGTCACATTTACTTTTAAAGACCCATTTATTCCTAACTGTCTTACGACCTTCTAGTAAGTGAATCTTTAAAAATTCTTAATTCATCTTCTATCTA
This sequence comes from Erythroxylum flavicans, assembly GCA_027576715.1. Taxonomy (NCBI): domain Eukaryota; kingdom Viridiplantae; phylum Streptophyta; class Magnoliopsida; order Malpighiales; family Erythroxylaceae; genus Erythroxylum; species Erythroxylum flavicans. The sequence continues at coordinate 3,082,564 of JANZXP010000009.1, forward strand.
TTGTAAATAGACCACATGCTAGACCCCGTTTCCGGAGTCTAACTCATGCTCTGATACCATACCTGTTAGACCTCATTTTCGGAGTCTAACTCATACTCTGATATCATACCTTGTTAGATCCCATTTTCGGAGTCTAACTCATGCTCTGATACCATACCATGTTAGACTCCGTTTCCAAAGTCTAACTCGTGAGTCATAAAATGTAAGCTTAGCACTCTTAAAGGTTCTTATAACATCCCAAACATCCATAATTGAGTGCTTGACATATGACAATTCATTCTTATGTTCATATCCTTAATCGTCACCCTAAATACATTGCTCAATTTATCTCTTACTTCCATAACCAACTAAGTACATTTCAAGTTCCATTCAAGCCTAAATGTACCATGGATAAGCAATGATAAGCCCACAACTTATAAAATGTACATGATTTGGGACAAAAAGCATAACTTTCACTAGGGATGTCGGATTAAGACCATTTAAGTACGGTTTCGAAGAGAACTTCGACTTCTACAACTTCCGTGAAGACCTTGAAGAGAGATTTTGCCATCTAGAGGGTCAAAAATTTGCACATTTTCATAACTATCCCGAGAATGTTCGCTTAGCGGACATACGTTCCTTCAAACAGACATGAACTGAGCTGGGACACTAAAAGACCCTAGAAGGTCCGCCTAGTGGACAAGAAGTCCACCCAACGTTTATTTACGGGACAAATTCCAGACTTCTAACTCTTCAATCATATCTAACACCTCTCGTGCATATCCTATCATTCCTACTTCAATTTCCTCATCATTTTCACCTCCATTCCAATTTAATATCAGCTCCTCATCATTAACAATCAAATCATAATCTATGATTGATCATCAACCCAAAAATATAACATGCAAACTTATACACATTCATTATAAATTTCTGCATATGATAACACAAATACAACATCAACCATGTGAATACCTTCCTTAATAATTCAGCACACGTTTAACTCCCTTTATCACCTTCATTTTATCTCTAACTTATCACACTAATTCTTCCATTTCAAAATACCTTAGAACTCATTTTCTGTTAACTCAAGTAAGGAAAAGCTATAATGTATCCAGCATACACTTTGTACAACATCACTAACTTGAAAAAGAAAAGCATATCTCTCAACTCCAATGTCTAAAAATTACAAACTTTATATCATTGGAAAGCTAAAAGGATAAACTACAACTTCTAAGAAAACATCATTGTCCAAATCAGCCTAGATTAATACAATTTTTCCCCTAAAGTTAGAACACAAAATTTTATCCTTATGAATGCTTAAAAATGCATTCTACAAACTTTGAGAGTCATGAGCAAAGACACAATCATATTTCATTATCATCAAAAGACAAGGGTTTTATAAAGCTTTAACGGGCATTTGAAGACCCAAATACATCATTGGTCTCTCAATACAAAAATACAAAATATACATATGATTGATACTTGAAATGCGGCTAAAGCCTTGAATATTCCTACACTAACTTAAAAACAAAAATATGCAAATTCGGAGTGATGCCTTCACTCTCGATCACTCGATCTCTTGATCGTCACCTAGAGGTAGAGAGGAATGGGGGTGAGCTTAAAAGCTCGTGGGTAACAAGTTTATAACTGGTAATAAGCAAAACTATTGTAAAATTCACAATGCATCATGAAACACATATTTCCAAATTCTTAATTTATCAAACACTTTGTAAGCAACCCAAAACATGCATTCAATAAACTTGTCAACACATAAGCACATCAAAATTGTTTGGGAGGTCCATAAACAGATGGACTAACACATTCCCATGAAATGGTCCTATGTAGTCATGAACAGAACGAACTAACAAAATCCCACATAGTGGTTGTTGCGTAGCCATAAACATGAGGGAGTCCCTGAAGGAGCTCCATACCACTTACGGGCAGGTGGGAGAAGCCTTTAGTCAAAGTGCACTTGACATACATAATGGACCAAACTAAACCCACATAACAAGTATTTCATAACTTTTAAACTTGTTGCCCAAAATGACACATTTCGAAAACAGGATTTCTATAAGCATGATACTTTTCAAATACAATTTCCATCATCATTTCATAAATCATCATCAAAATCATATACCAAACATATGGCAAATACTTCAGTCATTCAAGAAGCAATAAATGCAACAATTATAAAGCAATTGAAATCATTTAACTTTATTGATTTGGAAAATTTCTCATGGCTCATTAACTCAACTATAAACATGTAACCCACCTTGAATTTCCTTGTTTAAAAGTTGCTCAAAAATGCCTCTCTTCTTGCTCCTCTTGCCTCTCCTCTTGATTTCCTTCAATAATGGCAAAAATCCCAATTTAATAGAAATCCAAATTGAGAACTCAACAAGCATATTCACCAAAATTGATTTTAGAATGCTTAAACCCATACATTTCCTAAGCTCTTTGAACCAAAACTCATCCAAAAATCCAAAAGATTAAACATCAACTTAGCTTGAATCTTCACCAAATAATGATTTTCTTGGCTCTAATGAAAGCTCTTCCTTTCCTCTTTCTTTTTTTCTTCTTGAGCAACCTCAAACTCACTCTTTAAGACTAAGAAAAGATGAAACCTAGCTTTTTCTTCTTTCTTCTCTCTAATGGTCGAAACTCTCTCATTTCTTTCTCTCTTTCACGATTTTCTCTCCTTCTTTCCTTCATTCACGTTTTTGTTCTTCTAATACACAAGACACACTTTTTCCTCTTCCAATTTTGCCCTTACGAGTGTTAAAAGTCCAATTTGCCCTTCCTTTAATGCTTTATGACTCTTAAACATGTAACATGCCAAAATTGCCCTTATACACTCTTACTACTTTAATTTAATTTACTAATGTAATAAAATCCTACTAACATTGGAATAAATAATTAAACTCCAATAATAATTCTA
>JANZXP010000009.1:3085583-3102921 GCA_027576715.1 Erythroxylum flavicans
CCCACAGGATGGAATGTAAAATGATAAATAACTTTACACTATATTACATTATAAATCCTTCATCCAAATAACATTTCACTATATTACATTATAAACCATTCCATCCTTCCCAAACAACAATTTCTAATATTACATCCATTTACATTCAATTATATTATAAACCATTCCATTCCATTAAAAACTTTACGTCCAACCAAACTTAGCGTAACCATAACCAAATCCATTCTAAGTCAACTAAATCATGAAATCTAAGATGATACTAAGGAGAGTTCTTATTTAGATGACATTCGTGTCTACTTTCTTTAATTATTTACTTGCTTTCTTATATCTCTAGTTATTGTTTATTTTGTTTAGGTTTAGTTTTACGTTAATTATTAATCGTCAAAACCATTCCTTTGATTTTAATTGATTGGGTAATAGTATGAGAGTTTATTGAATTTCTGTCCCTTTGTTTTTAAATCAATAGTCTATTCACTACTATATTAGTTCCAAATATAACTACACTTGTCTTATATTATGAGTAATAATTTATAATAGAGAAAACCTTAATATATTCCTATGATTTTATCATTTTAAATCCTTTTAGGATAAAGTTTCAAAACATCAAAAAATGCATTTGATAAATCTAACTATGTATATATTAACATAATTGACTAATATACGCATAATATATATATATATATATAATTAAGCATTTTTCTATATAAGGTATATATATTTAATTGAGTGCTTTTCTATATTTTCATATTTGAATTGCCTTGGTTTAATCATTTTTTTTGTCATTTCTTAATTTTGGTTAAGAATTGAATAATTTTGCAAGAAAATAAAGGAACAAATACAATTATAGCTATAAATGGTTTCAAAAATGGACATATTGTAACTCTTATCCTACTCATGATGAAGAATAGTTAAAGAAAGGGTTAAATGTAGCATAACATATATCCGTGTTCCAACATTTTGAAGAGATATCTATATACATGCGTGGATAAGAGATTGTGTTGCATGATACTAAAGAAGTAGTGAGAAATATGATTTAGGACATGAGTGTATTAATTCCTATGCCTTTTATAGAAATTCATTTAGAGAAATAGTAAGAAACATAGCTTAGGAGATAAAGTGAGGCCCCAAACTATACCCTAGTAGGAATGTGTCATGTCCATGAAAGTATATGTAATGAGTGTTAACGAATATGAAAGTGACTGCTTAATATAGGACATAATCGGTATTAACGAAATTGTTACGGAGTAATTTGGTGATTTGCTTTAATTGTGCTATGCATGCGTAAATATTAATTAGTCATGGGTTAAAATGCTAAATGAATTAAGATGGCATGCATTTACATGGAATAAGAAATTGGTGTGGCCAAATTTTAATTAATGAAAATTTAAAACTAATGGGAATTAACCACTTATTACTCTACACACCTTAAGATTTACATATAAATATGAAGAGGATGATATAAGGCTGGCCCTAACACTCAAAATTCAGAATTTTGAGCTCCTCTCTACATCAAAATTCATATTCTTTCAAAATGACCTTTAGAGATCAAAATTCATACTAAATTTGATCTCTAAAGGGCATTTTGAAAGAAACACAATAAATTGCTGTATTTGAAGCCTAAGGTAAGTTAATTTCATGTATTGATATGAAAATTAACTCCTTCCTCGCCTCTTCTTCTTCTAGGGTTATTTTTATGTGTATGTAATTATTGAAGATGAGTTTTGAAAGGGTGTGTTATTTGTAGAGGAGGAGAAGACCAAAGACAAAGGCAAAGGGAAGTAAGTGGAGTGAAGAAAAAGGGTTTTTATCACTCCTTCAAAAGGTATGGAAATTTTGATATGTTTGCTTGAATTTATTAGTTTGAGGTGAGAAGAATTAGTAAAATAAGTATTTCATAGGCAAATGGGACGATTTTAGTTAAACTGGATGTGTTTTTGCTTTGCTCTTACGTGATAAGACCGAAGTTAGTTGATTCAGGACGTGTACCTAGCTGAATGGATAGGTTTCACTAAACAGACTTTTGTAATTTGGCCATATCTTGGACTCTATATATACCTCCAAATTAGATCATTCCAATTGGAGATTAAGCTAGAGACATATGCCTAAAACATTCATGAAGGACTAAAATTCGATTATACCTCTAAGATTTTTTAATTCTGGCTTGATGTTGAGTTATGGTTGTTGTCTCTGTTTTAGAACATTCTGTAGTATTTTGGGTATAACACCCAGAATACTTAACCAAATAGCATGAAATTTATGTCATATAAAATTAAGACATAGTAATATTTGTATAGAAGACCATTTTGCCTAAAAACCTCATTTTCTAGGTCAAAATGGCCATACAAAACGAACATGGAGACTTGTTCTCAAAAAAGCTAGAAATTGGCCATGCATGGCTGCAAATGTGAGGGCGCAACTGTGCATAATACATTCTGCCCAAAAAAATGCCATTTTGAGACAAAGTTCAAGGCTGCACATGAAAGGGTTACAGCCATGCATCACCCCATTTTAGTCCAAATATGAATTTTCCTCACCCAAATGCTACCAAACTTCATCCGAACCTTTTCAGATATCAATTGAACTTAGCAAACCCATTTATAAAGGTAATATGAGACTCATCATGCATGTAATTTGTATACACCTTAATGATTTCGTTTTTCTATTATTGAAGAGGAATATGATCATAAAGCATATTAATAAGATTAGGCATGATAAATGTTTTCAAATTATAATGCAAGCATAAGGGAATGAGTTTGTAAGTTATAAATTTGTTACTCTGTAATGAGATTCTTAAATGTAATTATAATGCTCTAATGATTAGTTTTAACCTACCAAGTCTTAGTTGTGGGTAAATAGGCATGCCTAGAAGGGTCTACAACGGCTTCTGTTATGAGACACTATGGTGTCTTCTGTTTTAGAGACTTACGTCTCAAATGTTTTAGTGACTTACATCTCTTTTGTTTTAGAGGTTATTGCCTCTTATGTAGATACCAATCATAGGCATCTTCTATTCTGTTACCGTTACCCATGTATGAAGAAATTAGTAGGCAATTCTATATATGTTATGATATTTGTTCTATTCTGATGCAAAATTATATTTTGAATAATCTCTTAATGTCATATTCAAATATTGTTATGTGTATTAAGATATCTCATGACATTTATTTTATAATATTTTTTCCATCACTTAAATGTCATGAATCATTAACATGCGAATGTTGGGTGACTACTTTGAGTAGTCTCCATCTTGCATGATTATTCCCTACTAAGTCATGTGCTTAGCACGGTGGTTTTTCCTCTATGTAGGTCATGATAACAAATAAGGATAGAAGTGTTTCCTAAGTTTTCATCATTTAACCAATCGTTTGACTGCTACTTGATCAATTATTCAATTATCAATTTTACATAGTTTAGTTTATTTTCTCATTAAATTATCATATTGTTGACTTTAAACAAAGTGATACAAGAATTGTTAGGTAACTAATACAATCTTCAAGGGAATGATACTTTTTATACTATAAGATATGATTCATATACTTGTGGTATAGATAAAACAAATAATACAACTTAGAACATGGCCATGTTAGGGCCTTTGTTTCTAACAAATGATAAATAGTGAATTACATAACTAGAGAAACGGATATGTCTCATATCATGTTCATAGCCAAAAAATTATATTTGAAGATGTGAGAACCCTAAATCAAAGAGAATTTGTCATTCTTTTAATTTTTATTGCTAGTGTTAGTCACTAAAAGATAGAAAAAATCTTAGAGATACACTTAGTAATCATTTTCAAGGAAGAGGGAGATCGAAATCATCCAAATGGAGTAGAGGTAATTGGAGCATTGAGATCACATCCGAAATTCTTTCTTTCTATTTCTTTCATTTTATTGTTTATGCCTATTGGTTTAAAGATGATATATGGCTAAATATAATTTATGTCTTGATAAGGGAACAATAGCGTTATCTTTATTAAAGATTAATTTGATTTAGTTATGAAAGTTTTAGTTTTAGAAATATTTTGTAATTATTAAGGCTAATTTAATTAAAGCTAACGAATAGATTATATTATATAGTTTATGTGGCCAATTCAAAAGAACTTACATGTGAATGGATCATAGCATTAATGTTGAGAGTTATGTAGGGTACTAAAGATAAGCATACATATTTTTTCTAGTGCTAGTGTTAAATCTTCAATGATGTTCATAAATCTTAATGCATCCTTGTAGTTTTTAATTAGAGAGAGATATCCATTAATCAACTTGAAAATAAGGAGTTGTATTCATCAACTTAGAAATTTTCTCCAATATAAGTTTATAAAACCTTCTGCATTTATTAACCCGTGAATATAAATATAATGTTAAAAGAGTTCTTATCTAGAGGTTTGTTTACAATTCAAAAGAACTTACGTGTGAGTGGATTTAGGCAAACTGCACATATGATATACTAACACTTGGATAGATGACATCCTTGTTTTTTGCAAGTAGGACCTATGAAGTCAACCAAGTTAAAAATACATGTATGGAGAAGGAACCTAAATTCGATACACAGAGTCTGCGACCTCAGAAAGAGGCATATAGAAATCTGAGAATGGCGAAACTTGAGTTGCTAGAAAACGATGCAATGGAGAAGAACAACACCATCAACATTACCAATAAGAAGAAAAGGAATCATGGATCTACCAATTTTTTTGTCTTTGTTGATTACTTATTTCTCATCATTTTCTTTGCCTTCCTTTGTTTCATCGTCTTCAAGCTGGTTGGTATCTGAGATGTTCTACACTCAGATTCTCACTCCCTCTCGTTTTCCTTTTTTTCAGGTAAACTTCTCTCTTCGACCGACCTATTTTTTCGTTCGTTTTCTTTTTTCTTTTTCAGTTCATGATTGCTCCGATGATATTTGGATATGTGGAGTAACGATTGTTGCATGTAGAAAAATCAGAATTAAAAAGATGAAACTTTGTCTAATGAGGAGAAACATTTGCAATTTGGATTGACGTCAATTGTCAAAGGATTGTTCAAGTAATAATGCTAATGGGTTCTTGTAATGAAACGGTCCTTAATTGAAAAGTTTAGCTGTTTATCTGTTTCAAGGAAAATGTTTATTTGGGACAATCTTTGGTGGGAAAACTGCTTGATCTAGTGGCCATCAACCCTCATTTGTGGTTTATCATAAACCTTCTGGTCGATGGAGGGGAATGAGTAGTGAGGGCTCATATTGCCCATCAATGTATTTAGGAGTCACACTCATTTAACTCCATTTTAGCTGTCGAGTTCGTTTCTGAGCCCGTAACTAGTGTACTTTATCAGTTAGGCCTTGCTATCTTGCCAAGTTGAGTTTTTATTAATATGATGCTTTTGAACATGTCATTAGTAGAAACATATCTTCTAGAGTTATTTCCTGCAAACTCAGGAACATGGAGGGCGCACACTGAATATGATTTTTTCTGTTGGATAATTCTTCCTCAAGATTAAGTTGCCCTAATTCCTTTAATTCCACTCATTTCAACCTTGTTGGACTGGTGTAGTTGTGCTGTACTGGTGCCAATTTGATGAACCAAAGCTTCTGTGGCAGCATAGCTGTTGTTGTCTTTAGGTTGGAAGCAACTAGCAAAAAGTTGTTGAATTTGCTGGCTTTACTAACAGTTGGGTAGACCCCAGTACAATATCTTGTTTTTACTATATAGTAAAAATGGTGAATTCTTACAATATAATCAGATTTGTGCATAATGTACATTTGAAATCAAATTTTGTTCACTGCCCATCATCTTTTAGCTGATAGTGGAATAATTGTTGCTGCAGGTTAATTCTTTGTGCATTCATCTCCATGTTGAAACTTCCAAGTCTAGAACAATTGAGACTTTTTGATGTTCTCGGATAAGGAATTGGATTTATGATGAAGAGAAATGCGTTTTCCTAACCAATTCTCTTCTCTCTCCCTCACTCATTTGAAAGGTTTCTGATGATTGACTTTTAAATGTTTGTGTTGACTAATAGTGACTAGATATCTTCTGTTTCTTATTGTTTTATCGTGAGAGCGAGACTAGTCTAGCATCATGTAACATTTTGCTTGACTTTGAACACTGGTTGCTCAACATATGCCGTGGAACAGTATAGTCAGTAGTTTAACTCCATGGCACTGAATATGATTCATATTTGATCGGTTGATTGGTTTCAGGCATCAGAATTCTTCAATGATTTATCCTGTAGTTCTTTTTTCCTTTTCTTTTAGTTCTTAAAATCTGTAATATTCATGAGTAAATAGAGTTATACAGGGTAAAAATATTGAAAAAGCTTTGAAATATTAAAGTTTATTCCACCATGTTGTCTTTGTCAGTAAAGCATACAACCTTGCATTCATTGGAGTGGGGTTGTTATCAACACTATATTATCGCTCAATCCTGATATGTATTTGAGAAAGTTATGACAAAACCAGACTTAAGTGTTACGTATGTGGTGATATTTAGTGTTATAAGCTATGTTTTTTAGCTTCAATTTTATGTGTATAATCCCGAGGCAAATGAATAAGATCCAATTACCTTTTAATGCGATCAAGTCCAGCAGAGATTGAACTCCGTATGCAAAGGGAGTCAATCAATGATTTTCTGTCAATTTAGGACTCCTTCAGACCCATTCTACTGGCGTCTATTGCAGCATTAGCATGTTGAGCATCAGAAGCAATAATCGTCAGCAGATTAGTTTAGTGGTCAATGCAATAAATGGTTTCTTTGCTAAGCATACATTGAACATGCAGACGAGTTTTTCTCGCTTTTTATGTTTATTGTTTTGATTGCTTATTTTCTTATTCAAGAAGAGTGGTATAAATGAAATTTTGCTATGAAGACTCTTCTTCTCCCTTCTCTCTCTTTGACTGGAATGATACGTGCAGATATTAAAATGAAGCTATTTGTCATGAGCTTCAAGATATTGTTTCTTTCTCTGTCTGCCTTGGCCATGCTCTGGCCAAGGAGTGGCAAACAATCGCGTGCATGAATGACATGTTTTCAATAAAAATAGAAGGGATGCACAAATATAAACAAGTACTGAATTTATTAGCAGTCCAGTAATGTTCATAAGGATGGCAAACTTGGAACTAGGAATACAACCTACTTATTTTCTCCCGTGTGAAGGAAATTGTGGATCACTTCCTTACATCAAAGGGACTAGAACACAAGCATCTATCACTCCATAAAACTTAAAGCATTCAGTCTCCTGGAAAATGCACCTAAATGCAATTTCAAGGATGACTTGGTGGAGTAGCACCAACATGACCTGGATTTGGAACTTCAAACCCAGGATTTGGGACGAATGCATCATCTCCACCAGGGATAAAACTCCCTCCCCCTGTATATGGACTGAATGAAGGAACCTGGAAAGATGGTGGCACCAGTACCCTACCAATGCCTGGAATGAGGAAGCTATGGCCTGGTAGCAACCACTGAGGCTGTTTCTTATTCTCATCGCCGGAAATTTCTGGTATTTTACGACCTGCAAGGACTTGTCCACAAAGAGCAACCAGGACAAGGAGTGCCAAAAGAGAGGGCAGGGTTTTGGTGGCCATTGTAGGAGCTGAGAAGGACAAGTGATTCAGAAGTAAGCAAATGTCTACTCTGCGATGCTGCATTAGCAAGAGAGTTGGTCATTTTATAAGTCAGATTCAACCAGTTTGGCGGAGTATTCGGTGATTGAAGGGGTGGGTAGTCAAATAACAAAAGAGCATATGAAGGCAAAGAAGAGTAAATGTCGCAATGTTGGGTGACTTCGTGCGGTGAGTGAATGCCAAGGCATGGAAAAATATGTGAGAAGAAAGACTCCCTACACGTTCATCTGAATTTTTGAGGTGCTGGGTTAAGATGATTGTTTATAAGAGTATTAGCCACATCCTAACGACGTTCTTTGGAATACGAACTTTTGGCTGGTTATTAAGTATTATTTTCGTGTCCGTAAGTTCGATTTATGAAATAAAGTGATAAGAGCCTTACGAGAGTCTGCATTCTAAAAGTTAGCTTATTAGGGTAGAAAGTTTAAAGTTTTTATAAATCTTATATCAACTTTATATTTAATCAACGTGGGATTCAAGTCGCATATCTTACAATTGGATAAAATTGTAACATTGGTCTCCACATAAGGACCAATGTTTTCGTTAGTTATAGCCATGTTGGTTACGGTTGACACTTCTAGGTCTTCACTCCATGGCCTACCATTTCGAGATCGTTGTTGGTCACGGTTGGTACTCCTAACTTATCACTCCGTGAGCCAACACTCCAAAACCTGACTCTGCTATCAATTGATAAGGACTTTAGAAGAGTCACATCTTAAAAGTTAGCTTATGAGGATGAAGAGTCTAAAGTCTTTATAAATCTCACATCAACTTTGTATTTAATTAATATAAAATTTAAGTCTTATACTTTACAATTGGATCAAACCGTAACTTTTATAAAATTTTAGTTAGTAAAATTGAACATATCTACAAAACTTTTACAGCTCGCAAAAGTGAAAACTTTTCTATCAGTGTAATGCTTGGGACTTTGATTGTACAATGTACCATATCTGAATCTCAGCCTATTTCATAGGGTGTTACATCCTCCTGGTTCGTTATATACCAAAATCAACGTTCGACTAAGTAGCTTGATAATTTGGCATTTTCTGTTGTAGCGTTCACTTGTTGATAAAACATGTAAGATGGTCTCTAGAAAGTTTCCAGACTTTTAAGTTCTACCTACCATCTTCTTGTAACTAGCCTAAGACAAAGAGGGCCTCGTATGGTCCGAAATCATACTCTTAGCGTAGTCCTAGGCATGAATTTCATACTTTCCCCTCCAGTTTTTGATTATTTGCTGTTTCTATATAATGACTTATCCTTTCTTTTTTTCTTCCTCAGCTTTTCTTTCTCCATAAGCACCAGGCTAAAATATAAGAAAAACTTTTGATGGCTATAATTTAGTGATTATTAATAATTTTTATTATTATAAATAATAAAAATATTACTTTAATATAATAAAATATTTAATTATTATTATTAAAGACTACCAAATGAATAATTAGCGGGTCTCCTGAAGTCGCACGATGTTCGAAATCATATAAGCTCCAAAATGCAAGAATCTTACAACCTTACACTAATAAAAATGGGGTAGATAGGGTGTTTTAGCACTCCAAGAATGCTCTTCCTACAAAAGCTTCATGTCCGGTATCCTTATTCCATATCGTCAAAGCTGCCAAATGCTAAATACAACTTAAATCTACGAACTTTTGCGACCTGCTCTATCACCAAATTTAGTACAGCATCATATACGATGAGTCAATGACTCGTTGTGCGTTCATGAACACTTCATCAATTCCTTGAAGCTGCATTGCGACATTTCTGATGCACATAAAGAATATGAACACTGAAGTAGTGTTTGTTTGCACCAACATTTTATTACTATGCCAACATATCAGCATGACCTTCCTTGGAATTGATGTTTGCTCAAATGCCAAAAAAAAAAAAAAGAGACATCACAACAATCAACCTAGCACCTCTACTGTTACAGCAGATCATGAGTTTGGTCTTTCCTCAGAAAATCTAGGAAGTTGAACAAGTGAGTTAACTCGCGTGACACCTTCCAAACCTGACCAACTCTGGTCTTCAGCTGCGGTTGTTTCACAACTATCATCAACTTCAACTGCTAGTCTAACATAGGTATCGTTTTCTTCTGATGATCTAACAGTAAAATTTCTTCGCAAACATGGCTCTGATTTTTGCCCATCATCCGATTCAATTGCATTTCCAGAATGATTGCTCTGAAAGGTAGCTGAAGATAAGCATTGTTCATCACAATCAGACTCTGAATCCATCTTTCCATCTAGAAATAAGCAAACTACAGCACAGTCGTCCATCTTTGAAGTTGGATATTTTAACTTCCACTCATGAGCTGCTGAATCAACCAAAATTCTAGCAGCTGATGACCGTGTTGGAGCTGAGGATACAATCTCAACCACCTGTTCGTTGCTCAAAACATCCCAAACCTGTAGCCACATTGGATTAAGTTGTCATAGTCTTTTACCGATAACAATTCATCCCATCACAGTTTAATCTATTTAGACCATTTACCAACCCAACAAGAGGCCCATAACTAAATTCATGTATAAATGTCAGAGACATAAATGTTAACACAAAATCTTACAAGATGATATCTAAAACATGTGCAGCCGAGGCACTAAAATCAACATAAAAAAGCTTTAACAGGAAACATAAAGAGACAAATAAAAAAAACGAAGGCACCATATTGCTTATTAGCATCATTTTGGGGTCCTATATGAAATATGAAGAATAATCATTGTTTTTAATCCAAACCAAAAATGTTTAGAACTGAAATGTAGTACGATGACGGTTCTATTGCTCCTACCTCTCATTGACTACCAACTGGCCAAAGTCAATGTTAATTGGTGTCAAAGCAGTAACAGTTCAACAAACTATTACACTTTTCCGAAGATCACATTGTAATACTGCAAACCAGGCACAGAGCTATATCCACCACATAAAGCTTCATGCTTAATAGGCTTTGAAGCAAGCAAAATTGCCTGCTGATTTAGGAATGAAATTGAAAATGTGATAGTCTACCGTGGCCATGACTTTCAACAGCATAATTGCTCAGTCAAGTAACTACTGGACGTGGTTCAGAACCATTAGTCTAGAAGTTTGGAAATGTTTTCCAAAGGACTAGTAAGATACGCAACCTTTAAATTATTAATATATCAATCTCTTTACTTTGTAAAGGAAAGAGTTTCATACCCCATCTGATGCAAGAACAATAAACTGATCTCTTTCTGTAAGTAACCGGTGAGAAATTTCAGGTATGGAGATCACACCATAGTCTTTCAAACAAAAGTCACCAAATGCCCGAGCCATTGCTAGGCCAGGAGCATCATCAAATGGCAACCAAACTCTTTGAACTTCAGGCTCGTCTTGCAATGCAAAGACCCTTCCTTTACAACGCTTAATTCTTTCAGCTTCCCCTGTAATAATTTGGCTTTACGTAAGCTGTCTCATTTACATAGGCAAACCACTGAAAGAACTGACAATTTGAAATAGTAAATGATATACTTGGCAAATCAGGTTTCAGATCAACAGTCAACTGGACTGCCACTATTGAATCATTACTGTCCTTAGATCCCAAGATCGCACGAGAATCCCCAATGTTTCCCATGAAAAGATTGGAGCCCTTCAATCATAGATAAGCACAAACAATAAGACTAAAGCTAAATGGAATGCCATCAAGTGAACTGGCTATCAATCCCGAGTTACCTGTTTTACAATTGTGACTGCAGTGCTACCACTGCAGAAGCAGTCCACATTAGGATGGGATCTTAACTCTTTGTCCATTGCCTTATATGACTTCAGGAATGCCTCTTTCCACAGGGTATGCAATTTGTCCTCAGGTGAGTCATCCTTCTCAGAATATCCACCATCTGACTTCTTTGAATTCCGTTTAAAACAGGCTTTACCCGATCCATCTTGCGTTTGCTGAAAAGAGTGCAGAAACGACAATAACTTTACAGGCAGGTTATCTCTCACCTTGCGAGCAACAAGATGGCCTTGTGGTCCATGACCATCAAAGACTCCACAAAATGTGACATCTTCTGACAGAAAATCCTAAAAGGTATCATAGTATCATTAGCCAGAAAAACCCAAAAGTATTAGAAGCTAATAAGACACGAAAGAATCAAACTTACTTCCCACACAATCATGGCGTCCTGGTTTATTCCCTTTCGACCCTGTTGTGTGAATATACAAGAAGTTCTGCTCTTTCCATTACTGAAAACCCTGTTGGGAATGGAAGTTAAATGCTGCAGTGCAACTACATGGTCAGAGAATGTTCTCTTGGTTCTTTTTTGCCCACAGAAACCAACTTCCAAGCAAGAGTGAGGAATTGGCTCTTCATCACTCTTGCTACACGTACTCCGACTACTAGTTGAGACACAGGCCCCCATTTGATCAAACCCAGAAAGAAGAACGCATCTACTCTTAAGTTAACCCGCAAGCTTCAACCTTAAGCCAGAACAGATCGCAAATGAAAGTCTGTACCTTAACAAAATTTATTTTTAAAAAAAAGGTGACCAGGTAGAAGACCATCCAAAACATCAAAGATTCCCCACACGAAACCACAGCTCACTTTAGAAGTAGACCTGGATATAGAAAACGGGGATCTTTTTAACCCTAGTCAAATATAATCCAGTTGCGGTGAATCCAGCTGAAATCGTACAAGAAGAGATCAATTAATGAATTGTTTGCGAGACATATTGCTAGAATCCAGAACATGCCGCTTATAGATAAAAACACCCATCATTTCTAGCCAAGTACATATTATAATCTTTCATGTGACATCTAAGTATAATATAAATAAAACGATGTCCTAATCCCTCCTCCCTCATTTCCACCCACCTTACCTACGCGCAGTTGATAAGAGGCGGCCAACTTAATCTATACTTACCAATACTAAACGAGTATTAAAGACAGGATTAAACACGGGAATCCGAAACATAAAAGAAACAAAAAGAAGATAGGAACAAGAAGCCTCCTGTTACACATCCAAGCCTCAAAACCAGCTCATAGAACTCATCTTCATTGCGCGGGTAAAAGACAGAGGATAAACAAAAGGGTTGGTCTTAAATTCCTACCTTTAATGGTGAGTTGGCCTAGGGGGTATTCCAACTCATTGCTTCATATCAACCTAACTTAAATGCCCTTGGTGACAAATTGTTGTCCATGTAAACGCTGGAAACAAAAGAAGAAAAAGCTACAGGTTTCAAATTTGTAGGCTATTGAATGTTACAAAACAAGCCCCGATTTTCACGTACCCCCCAAAAAGAAGAGTAAATCATTCATCAGAGATAAAGCAGAAAACGACGAAGGAGAGGTATAATTTTGTCAAAACAGAATGAAAGATAAACGTTTAAAGAAAAGAAAAGCAACAAGTCAAGTAACTCTTTCGTCATTATCAGTAGCATGAGAGATAAAGAAAAATCAGAAAATGCAGAGACTAACTAAAGCTATGTTGCCTAGTTCAGCGACCAGGAAAAGGTAGCTCTAAAGGGCAACTTATAAAAATTAAACTAGAAAAATGTACAGTGTTGAAGAACAACAGATGAAGAAAATAACAAATAACAAATAACAAGAAAAGAAAAAAGAAAGGAAACGAAAGGAAAACTTATCAGCCAAGCGACTGAGCTCTTTTAACCACTCTGACCCATTGTTGCACTAAAGTGAAAGTTTCCATTTTAAGAATAATAACACCAAAAACTTCATAGAAACGGTATTCTTTTTTCTTCTATTCCTCCTCAGTTCCAAAGTAAACAATGGAAGGACGAGAAGAACTTTAACCAACCCAAAAAGCTAAAAGTTGAGTGTTAGATCAAAATTAAGTTAAAAAAAAGAGAGAGAGAGCCATGATCTTCTTTAAACGTACGTGATGGAGGGCATTCAAAATTCAAAGAAAGGTTTTCCAAGTGAGAAAAAGAACATAAAAGAGTTTACCTTTGTTCAAAAGCTGTTTTTAAAGACAACAGGATCAGAAGTCCAGAACAGCAAAACGGAGGGAGAGAGAGAGAGAGAGGTTGAGGCCTTGGAGGATGAATTGAATACGAATTAAAGGAGAGGGAGAGGATGGTGTATGCATTAATTGAAAGCAAAAGCAAAGTGAAGAAAAGAGCGAGTGAGTGGCAGTGAGCATGTGTGGACTCTAAAGCCCAAATGATGACTTGGCGCACAACATTTCTTTGCACACGCGCACACTTTGTAGTACGAACTGTTCGCCAATTTAAGAAAGGAAAGATTTTCTCCTTTTAAGGACTTGTCTCCCTCGTCTTAATATATAATCTTTTTGCTATTTTTCCTTTAGATATATATATAAAAAAAGACTTTCTTCTTTATTCCTAAATTTCAGAAATAAGATCGAATTAATTGAAATATATTTAATTTGATTTGAAAAAGCATCTTAAAAGAGACACAACACAATTAATATTTTCAATTTGAGCTAGCAATTTGATTATTTATTCTGGCTTGAAATCACCTGCTCCGAAAATCCCTATGCCTCATGTTCCCACTACCATCTAACCTATTCATTTTTTCTCTCTCACAGATATTGAATGGTTGGATGTCGTGGGGAACAGCAGGAACAAGAATTTTTGGAACAGGTGATCTCCTTCCATTTATTCTAAATAGTTGTACAAAAAATATCGAGCTGAAAAAAAGTTGCATATACTAATTGTAAAGTTGACTTTATGAAGAATTTTATATGTTATAATTGAATTTTTTAGGCATAATATGATTAGATAAAATTGCATTAACCTATATTAATTTAAAGGAGATTCTACATTGATAAAAATTTATATTTAATGATCTATGACGGGTTATGCATAAATCAATTCGTTTTTAGTATATTAGAAGGCTATATAGACATTATAACTTTGAATCACATAGAAATTAACGTGTGATTTATGTGAGAATGAACCTAAAATTATAACTTTATAATATATGGGAAATTTGTTATAGATAACCTTAATATTTATATAATATTTATGATAACATTTTAAATCATATTAACAAGTCAGCTTTAATAACTCTTTAAAATATGCATATAAGTATAAAATGTGAAAATAAGGAAAAAATATGAGAGGAAGTTGAAGAATCAGGACGAGATTCAATCCCACTCGTAATGGGTAGACAACTTTTTTGTTTAATTTGTCAATATGTAAGATCGTTTTAAATTTTATAACATGGTTGATACATAAAACATGATAAAGCATAAATCATAATTTGTACATTATTGTGAAACTTGATATTTTTCATGCAGTTTCCCTCAAATAGTTTCTGAAACTAGTTCATCGCAACATTTTTATCATACAATGTTTCAATTGGACATTGAGTGTATAATTAATGTCTACACTATTTAAGTATAATCACAACAATTCTCAACCATTAGTAACTGAATAAAAACTATTTCAAAGTGTAATTTTATCGTAACTAAGGTTTTTCTAAATCAATATTAATAAAGAACAATAAAACATTCTCCTTATTCACTTTAGAATGAAAATCCTATATTGATAACCCAACTACTCTAAATAGTTCAAACTATATCCAATAACCACCGATAGAGCTATCCTTGATAAGAATATGCCATAGGTAGTATACAAAAAGTAACAATCCTTATATGAGATACTTTAGAGACCTCAATTCAAAAGATTACTTATGCAACTATCATAATGAAACTATTCATAGACAACATGTAATTTTTCAAATAGAATTCTCATATTAATTTAGTGAACCTATTCTCTAATAAATACCCACAAATTTGTTTAAGTATCTCCTTAATTTAATCTATGGGATATATTATTTCATAATAAAAAACAGAATATATATTATGTGTTGATTATTATTGTTTAGTCTCATTAGAACAACTAGCTATTAATCTAAATAATTATTTTACTAAATTAAAACATATATAATAGCTCGATTAGCTACTAATGCTACATTGGAACATTTCTAATCTCAAAATAATACCATTCTAAGTAAAATATACCTTAACTAAGACTTACTGCTATCAAACTAAAGTTTATATTCATATGAAATTGAACTCAAAATATCAACTTATATATAGAATAATGGTATGAAGTATCAAATACATCAAATATTAAGCACCTTTATTATATTATCTATGTACTTGGATTAAAATGGATAAACAACTCCTATGCAAATCTCTGTAGATTTAATTCCTAGAACTAAGTTATTACCTTTTTATGTTTAGTATAAAGTTGTTCTTGGACTATTATATCTTTACTATGAAAGTGTAAATTATTGTTTTCAATGGCCAATATGTCATTACATACTTCCACAAAAGAGAAAATATAAGCTCTCACTAACTTTTTTGTGGATATGATAAATCCACAAATCATCTTCAAAATAAAATCTTTGAATATATCGTGAAAGTAAACCTTTCAACATTATATAACATTTTAACTACATTTAAACGTATAAATAAAGGCACTAAATCCAATTATATTATCATAAGATTTGAACTTTTAAAACTCTTTCTCTAACTACTTATCTTAAGAACCATTATGCTATAAGAATTCATTGAAACAAGCATTTTATTCATTGGAATTTTTAAGATCATATAAAAATCCTTTTGGATATCTCATAACTCTATACTATCCAATTTATTTTTAAATTTATTGGATAATATATGCTTCAACTGAGTATCACATCCTAAATTATTAAATTTTACTCTTTTAAAGTCTTACCAGGAGTGGCTCAATATACTTGTTTGGGCTTAAAAACTTTTCAAAAATAAGGGTGGTGACCTTGCATATTTGAGTTTGGCTATAAATTGCTCAGTTTACTCAATTTGGAGATAAAGGAATAGGAGGTTGTTCAATGGAACTAAATTAGATAAATATGAGCTAGCTCACTTTGTTTGTTGCTGGATTAGGGAGCTTTTATAAACTCATGCCTAAAAAAAATGAATACAACATTGAAAAGAATATGGAGACTAGTTTTAGATTGATACTGATGTAAGTCCGCAGATGGAAATGTGTTGGTTACTTGCGTATTGACTGAGTTGTACTTATTTCTTTCTATCTAGTTTTTGCCATTATAAATGAAATTTTCTTGTACATTCTTGTAACTCCTTTAAAGTTAATAAAATTTTTACTTTTAAAAAAAATCTTGCCATTTTACGCCAATTGTGAAATTTTGCTAATTAATTTATTTGGAACGATCGAAGGTAAGTTATTTTACTAGGCCTATCTATAATAGAGATCAATATTATATATAATTATACAATATGTCACATTGTATATTCCTCTTAACACAAGACCATACTATTATGGAATTCAGTTGTGAATGTATTTATTATAGAATCTCATTTCTTATAGATAATTGAGAAATTGAAATCAATCTCATCAAAGTACTTTAGCATTCACAATACTTAATTTCTACTTAGATTTAGATAATTTGAAAATTTCAAAACTTTAAATTAATATTTTATTTAAAAAATATGACTACATCTTATAGAGTCATTATTAAATTTAATGAAATGCAAGTATTCATCTTTTTATGAATTATTATTACATCTAACATATCATATGTGTGTGTGTGTGTGTGTGTGAGAGAGAGAGAGAGAGAGAGAGAGATTTAATAGTTCAATATCATAATCTTCTTTTCACTAAAGGTTAACAAGTTTCAGAAATTCCATATGATTTATAATTAAAGGGTACATATGTAATATCCCCTCACTTATGGGAAGGGTATATTGGTAATTTGAAATGTTTAGGAGTGTTTATAGTGTATTGACATATTCATG
>JANZXP010000009.1:3105488-3118244 GCA_027576715.1 Erythroxylum flavicans
AAGTTTGGTTTTGAAATATTGTGTTTTACAATCACTGCTTTAATTATTCAAATTGATATGATGCCATGTGGAGTAATTGTAGTGACCGCACGTAGCGCTCCATTATTATAGGATATGTACCGGAATGACCCACGGGCGTCCCGGTGCGTACCCTAGGGTAAAGGAGGTGTTACAACATATATCCTTTTATGCAATTTTATGATTCTCATTATGTTGATTTAACCAACATAGAATAAAAAGATAGTCTTGATTACCTAACTGTCTTGATTACCTAACTGTGTATTCTTGTCACTTACGTTAAGCGTAAGCCTTCATTCATCCAACACATACAATTTATTTGTATAAACTCACATTAACTACTTTACTCAAAAATATGTTTCTTATCATGTTTGAACATTGTAATAATGTTGAATCTGAATTCAGTATCAAATACTCAAACATATGAATTAGAAATACATATGATCTCTATCATATCTTGTATAGGTAAGAAAAGTTACGCAATCATTTTTCGTTTAATGAAAATTATTGTTATACCCAAAATAATGCCTTCAATTGTATCCATGTTTATGCTTTTGATAAGCTAAATAGAGAGAAATAATTCTATTAAGGTACTATACCTTTCAACTATACTTGATACAACTATTTACATTGAGTTATCATAGTGTTAACATTCATCTTATATGTTTCCATTAAAATTTATGAGATATTAGTCAACTCAAAATGTCATCACATTTTGCCAACTATATGATATTGAAATATCTTTAAAACTTTTTCATCAAATCCTCAACTGATATTTTAGTAAAATTATATACAACTTTTCTTTTTAACTTTGAGAACTTTTCTCAAACCTAACCTATATCTAAGAAATTTAGTTCACTAAAACTTAGTATTAGTTATGCTAAAGATAAATAATTTCTATTTTAAAAGATAAATGTAAAGAAATCAATTAATATGTTATGACAACCACATATATATAAGATCAAGATTTTAATAATATATTTGGTTACTCCAACTATTTTTTCTACGAGAATAGTTCTTATAATTATTTCAAAAAGATTATTCTAATATCTCTAGTAGGGTAGGACTCCATTCAAGTTTGGTTGAACTTGAGTTACTCGAAAAATAAAATAAACTTAATTTAGGTAGATATCATCTTTATCAAGCACATCTCATATGACTCCTAGATCTATTAGGTGACAACTCTTACCAAAACATATCTTATATGTTATTCCTAACTTTTCCTTAACTTTATATGATTGAGTTACTTATCCAAATTACACAAATTTAATTAAGCAAGACTTGTTAATTTAAGATAAAATATATTTTGATTAAAGGGGCCTTGAGTTACTTGATAAGCCTTATAATAAATAGAACTTTGGCCTCATACTTGAAATAGTGGAAGGAAACAATCATGTTCTAAACACGTACTTAATAAATAAACGAAAATTTTAATTTTAAATGATCTCATCAAATATACATTACAAGAAAAATGTTATACATTTAAACATGTAATCTAATATGTATATATAATATATCAAACATATATATAAACATGCGACTTATTATACAAATATAATCAAATTACATGCCTATAAGTAATTGAGCCTTTTTTATTCTAATAATTAATATTCATAATCTAAAAGAATATTTTCAACTCTTTGAATAATTAAACCAAATTACACTCATTGATTATTCAATTATCAAATTGCTATTAAAATAGAAAATAAATTTGATTTAAAAATAATTTTCAAATTCAAATTGGAACCATTTCTAGTTATCTTGATTCTTTCAATATCAATTAGTTAAAAATAATTTTAAAGTTTTAACTTTTAACTTATTATAGTTTATAAAAACTCCTTTTTTAAATATAACAAATGGGATGTTCTAATGTAATTGGAAAATCATTTCTAATCTATTTAAACATAATTTTTTAATTAGAAAACTATGTTCTAATATTAAAAGAAACTGCTTTTAAAATTAAATAAAAAATTTTAGATTTAATTAAGAAAGTCTTTTAATTAAATAAATTTGACCAAGTTATAAAATTAATGATTACTCCGATAGCATTATTGCAAAATTGAAATGGGATCCAATCCAAGTGTAGTAGAAAAGATACAAAACTTTTCATTTAATTTGTTAAAAGTCACAATCACTTTATATTTTATAAAATGGATGACCTATAACATATAATAAAGCATGAATTATAAGTCATACCTTATTATAAAACTTGATCATTTTCTTACATATTACTTTAAACTATTCTTAAAAATGGTTCATTTAAACCACTATAGTTGTACACATGTATGTCCTCTGGCAATATTTATGTGATCAAGTTGAGACAACTCTACAAGAGATGTAAAAAAGAGTAAACAAGAAGTACGAACTCATTTAGAGCCTCCACTTATTTATAATAGGGTTTAGACTTATTGATAATTTAATTGAAATATAACTTTAGTTTAAATTAAACTTTAATTAGAATTGCAATAAATTCTAATATAATATCAATTAAGATAAAAAAAGAATCACCATTACAATCTTGCATATTGTTTTCTGCTTTCGCTCTTCTATAATTATGCTACTACCCTTATTTACTGTAATTTAGTTTTCTATTTCTAGTAAAGATTCCTTAGGCGAGCGAGTTCTTCTCTTCTCTTGTTTAAAGGCTTTGTCTTATGGGGAAACTTCTTACCCCTTTAACCTCTACTGGTACTAATGCTTAAACTCTAGGTGACCTAACCTAAGGCCTCTTCAATGTGTTTCCATAGTAGAAGATGAATTCCCATATCTCTCCAAGATGGTAACGAAGGCTTATTTTGGACATTCTCTTAAAGCTAGTAGCCATCAACCTTTAACTCCAGTTAAGGGGGAGAATAATTCATCAGAGCTTGAAGTTGAGAAAAGTTATGTTTTCACTACCAAAGCTTGAAACAAACTTATGTCTTCAAACTCTACCAAAGATAAACTCACTCACATTAAGAACTCATTAGTTGATGGAATCATCCCTCTCTTAATAGAGGTGTTATAAGTAGGAGTTGCTTCTTAGTCTTCCTTTTTTATATTTTTAAATTTTTTTTAGTAAGATACCTTCTTTTCCCTAAGTGTAGTATTGGGCTTCTACTAAATGGAGTAAGCATGGTCTAGAAAAAAAAATCTTGCTTACATAGGATAAAGCTTTGATATTTAATTTTTTTCAAGATACTGATGTGTTTTCAATCAAAAGCAAGAATCTTGACATATTGGTGACTAATCTATATTTCTACATAAATGGTACTCAGGAATGGAGTTAGAAAGAGATAAATAGAATTTATTATATTGTGGATCGATTTCCATAAAGTACCCCTAGAATACAAAATAATGGAGGGGCTTAGTTATTTGGCTAACTCTTTAGATAAGCCCTTATGCTTGGACTCTTAAACTGTTAACTTAGATAGATTAAGATATGTTAGGATTTTAATTGAGGTTAAGAGGAACAAGAAGTTACCAAAATCCTTGTCCATTATGAGGTTGAATAGGGTTAGGGAATTAACCAAGGTTGAAGTTTCACTATCTTATAGTTAGAAACCCTCCAATTAGGTTAAATGTTGGAAACCTACTAGTAAGCTATTTCCACAGGTTTATATGAGGAACTGACGGGGACTAAGGAGAAAAAACAATTGTTTAAGGAAGGAGTCATCACATTTGATTCACTTTTGGATACTTCAGAGATAATGTCAAGATAAGAGAAAGCTCTAGAAACTAATGGGATCCAAGATCTATCTTATGAGAAGGGTTCTAGAATTTCAGCTTATAATCAAAGATCAGAAGGAACATATTAGTCTAGTGAGGGGATGAACAATCCACCTAAGGAAGGTTCTATTACTAATCAGAATTAGGAAGAAGAGTAACTGAGGGACTCTCTTAAAAGGGAGTTCATTGTTATTCCCCTTCTATTAAGAAGAAGATTTGTTAGAAAGATTAGGAAACCTAAGTTTGGCAATACTTCAAGCTAATTTCTTTTTAATGTTAAAGGGCTTAATAGCCCTTTTAAACAAGTTATAAAAGATGTTATCTTATAGAGGGAGAGATGCACATTGAACATACGAAGAAATAAAACCTAAATTTGCACAATATGGTGAGTAGAGATCATATCCACAGAGAGTACGTGTTTAGCTTTTATAGTGAATGAATCGATGTTTATGATTAAAGGGGGCTTTAGTTGAATTCAATTAATAAAATAATGTAAAACTAAAGTGTTGAAGGTAAATCAAATCAAAAATTAAAAAAGTGATAAAATTGACAAATGGGTTTCAAATCCAGTTCTTGATTCTATCTTAACTTTCAAAAAAATGAATAAAATAAAATATATTACTATTCTTATCGCTTGTTTGTAAGGTTACACACGCTAAGTTTTAATATTTATTAATCTTGGTAATTCCACAAGCGCACGGGTCATTCGCATAGTACCTAAGGTATCGATCCTACGAGGAGGGCTAAACTACTCCTAAAATCTAAGGTCCTACTAAACTACAATAATACAAAAGAATTAAACTAATGCAGGAAATAAATAAATCAAACAATCAATTATGAATATTAAAATGCAGAGATATCAACAAAATAGAAAAATCACACAACCTAGTCCGAAAATCAACCTAGAAACTATCAAGTGAGAGAAAGGGGATTTTAATCCAAAGCTAATGAAAATCTAACCAATTATGTAATTATCGAATTAATGTGTCTAGACGGTCCTAGGATAGATTACTCTCCCTCGAGTTATAATCCTTAACCCTGACTAATGATCCCTAAATTAAATTATAGAATTGTGATCTCTCGACTCACAATTTACCCACAACCTAAAATAGTTTTAAAATTGTCTATTAACCTACCAGGAACCTATGCTCGATCTCTTGTGACACGATTCTATCAGTTTGATCCAATTCTTATCTATCAATTTACCTAACTCTCGTCAGCCCAAAATTGATTATTTTCACTCAACTCATCCTCTCAGTTTATTACTGAATTATTATGAATAGAAATTGAATCACAATTAAATGAACAATTAAACTTTATTAATCTTAAGAATTAAAACCCCGAGGGTGAGTATAGACAAAACTCAACATTCATCACATCCTATTCTCAATGAATATTGTAATTTCATACATCAATAAAATTGAATAAATAGAAAATACTGTTGGGAATGGAATTATGGAGGTAGCGACAGTGGGAAACCACCTCTTCCGGAAAGTACGCCGCGTCTAGCTTTGTTTCCATGTCTCTTTTCCTTTGTCTTCTTCCTTAATCTATCAATTTCTCTCTAGGTTTTCTCTTGAAATTGGCTAATGTGATGACTCTCTTGTGCGACTCTCTAGGCTGCTGCATTTGTCTCATAATGTTACATTTATACTTTAGGCGCTCTAGGTCAAAGTTGGCGTCGAAACGGTTTGAAAAATCTTACAAATTTCGAGTTTTTGCTTTAATCCGATGTAGGCCACAATCGTGGCCTTGCCTGCCACTATCGTGGCCAACGTCTAAACCTTTTTGTCACGATTGTGGCCTGTATGGAAGCTCTCTGTCATGATCGTGCCCGAAGTGCATGATCGTGGCTTGGCTACTGCTAGCTCGTCCCTCTTTGTCACGATCGTGCCCTGCTGTGCCACGATCGTGGGCTAAGTCTTTAACTTGTAAATTCTCAAATCTTCTCCGTTCTTCACCGTTTACCCTGAAACACTAACAAACCCATCAAGGTAACTAAAAAATATAACAATTAAGCTCAAAGACTCATACTAACCTATAAAAAACACTTAAACACATAAACTAACACAATTAACACAAACACACACTCAACACTTAATTTAACACAAAATACTTAATAAATTAAACCCTAAAACAGAATGAAATTGACAACTATCATAGCTCTCCTTGAATATATCAACCGTAGAATAACAATAAGCTCTATTAATTCCAGTTTTCCCTTAGGTTAATAAGCTCTTTAATTAGGTCTAGTTATCAGACAACCTATAATAAGCTCTCTAGATTTAGTGTGATAAATGCATTACTTAATAAGAAAATAGGTTAATCTAGGCAACAACCAAACCTATGCTATGTTATCCCTAATGATGCATAACTATTAGTTTACCACAAATAAATTAGAGTTACAATGATTACATATTGCAATCTAGATTTTAGTAATGGGTTCATACATGAATAATCTATTTGAGAGTGAGAACAATAATCATTCATATAAGAATTCCAAAAAATTAAACAAAAAATAACACAATCAATTCCTAAAGAGGGTGAGAAAAACAATAATAGATTAAGAAATGCCAAAATGTGTTCGTCGGCTTTGGTATCCCCTTTGAATCGAAAGGAAGAAGGTTAGCTCCTCATAAATCTCAAAAGGGCAAGAAATCTTCCCCCTTTCGTGTTTCTAAACTCTTCCTCCCTTTATTTAGCTACTTAAATGTCCTTTTATATTAAAACTGAGGGTTCTACAAGAAATATAGTCAGCTACATAGGCATGTAAATGACTGTGTGTATCATTTTTGCCTAAATTTGTGAACTTACATGGTCTTAGTGAGCTGCACAGTCATGTAGGTTGCATGAGAGGTTGAAACTGCATTTTTGCACTCTTACATGATTCCAGTGAGTTACACAGTCTCATACATGACTGTGTAAGTTGTAATAACTTTATTTATTTCATTATTTGTCCCATATTAACCCTAATTCCTCTCCTTCTTATTCCACAAAGGCAAATAAGATTGAACATTAATAGGATGGCTCCAGGATATGTTTTTAGCTTATTTTGGTCCTTATTCCTCTAAATTTTACCTAAAACAAAAAATGAATTAAAATAATAATCTTAAGCGCATCATAACATTAATCACTAAGCATTAGGAAGTAAATATATAGACATTCAAGCTCTTATCAAGTTCTCCCACATTTAGATTTTGACCGTCCTTGGGCAAAACTAAAAATCAAAATCACAATACAAAGCATTTCCTCCTTTTCCATATTTCCTAAGAATAGTTAGTCATAAAAAGAGAGGAATAACTTTCATAACGATGGCAAAAGTTAAGCATTTAATATTTTTACTCATTATCAATCAATAACCATTCTTTTTAAAAACTGTGCAATCTAGGGATAGACTTTGACAAGATGTGTTTAAAAATAAGATAGATCTATAGGTACACTCAATCACCATTCATGATCAAGACATTCCACGACTTTGCATATCATTTCAATACTCCACCTCTAAAACTTCATATGTTTAATCACAAATCAAAGGAATTTTCAAGGTTGTAGTGGGACCACGGGTTAAGGTGAGAAGTATTTGGATCATGTAGTTCAAAAGCTATAAAAACTAGTGAAGTAGGAGAAATACTTAATAGAGTATCAATTGCAAAAATTAACATCCACTTAAAACTGGGTAATATTAGCTATGATGAATGCAAAAACTCTATTTCACAATTTAGATTCAGGCCTTCACACCACAAGCCACATGAAACAAAAGGAATTAGGAGGAATCACCTATAGAAACAATGATGAACAACACACTATAACCACAAAGAGTGACCTATATCAACTTCTCCTTTATTTGCATCACAATCAATTCACCCATTTTATACAACTTTAAAAGGAAAGACTAACATGTATTACTTTGTAAAATAAATGATTTTACCTTAATAAAGTTTGTATTTTATTATTTTCTTTTCTATTTTCTTCTTCTTTTTTAGGAGAAAATTGAAAGAAACAACGTCAATGATATACTTCATTGATAAGAGATAAAATCACATTCCATTACTTATAACAAACCCACATATAAGCACAACCCAAACTTATGCTTTTGTGCATCCACAAACATCATCAATTACAAATGCTCCATTAGCTTTAAGGTTTGGGCGAGAGAGTTGGTTAGGTTAAAGTCTTGTAATGTGGTTAGCATAAAAAGAAAAGGCTAATAAAGCTCACGGAGTCTTAACAAAAGAAAAAATCATATCATTAGGTAGCCTATTTGACAAATGTATCTCTTAAAATGAAGAATGCCTGTATTTTTTTCATATTAATGTATGGGATAAAAATGTCATCTCAGATAGAAAACAACGGCAAAGTCAAGATGTATATATCATGAAGGCCACAAATGAACAAAAGACAATGAGACTGATATAGATATGTCAGTCAAAAAGGCTCAAAATCTCAATAGCTTATGTCTACTCACTAGTCACTCTTCTAAAGAAAAACATATATTAACTAATCAAAAGAGGAAAAATATATGCCTAAAGTACGATGAATTTTTCTACTTAATTATACTTTTAAATCATAACTATATAGTCTTAGAAGCAATAAACAAAGAGATAATTTTTTTAACATGCAAAAATAACTTTAAAACACCCAAAAAGAACTTAAAACAAACACAATCAATAAGTCCTTTTACAAACACAATCAATAAGTCCTCCCTAAAAAGAAACTTACATTGTCCCGAATGTAATGTCAAATATAAGAAATGGAGCATTTAGCGAAAGCAACAAATGTGAAAACATAAAGAAAAAGGAACAAACTTCCCTTGGGTTGCGTCACAAGCAACACCTTTGTTTATTTTCATTAGCTCAACTCTATGTTCTCCTCATCACGTGATAAAATTTTGATTTTAAGGGATTACAACTTCAATATTCTCCATTTGAAGGCTTGTCGATGACCACTTACACACAATAACCAAACCAAACCAAACATACCCAAATTCCTGCCTAAGCAGGGTATGGACAGGGTAAGATGTACGCAGTCATGCTTGCATCTCCGATGGGGATACAGAGACTGTTTCCTGATAGACCCCCGGCTAAGGTAAGAGCAAAAACAAATGACAACAAACAAACCAACATAAACAAACACATACAAGCAACAAAAACAAACACAAGAACAAACCACTTACACGCAATGTCTTCCCTATTTTTAGACTCTTAATCTCTACTGCATTATAGGGAGAGACATTATTGAACACAAAAGGATTGACCTAATAAGGACATAATTTATGTAGAAACAATTTATATTTATGATAATAAAGAAGCACTATTTGACCCATGATAAAGTTTTTCCTCAAGACTTTGAAAGCTTTGGTCTTTTCCTTAGTTGAAGCTACTTCCAAGTTTAACTCTCCACTTCCATTCACAATCATGTGCTGATGGGTCAATCATATTAATTGCAAAAATAGAATGGTCATTTTGTGGGTGCTTATTGATACAAAAAATATTGAAATGGTTAACTTTCCCATCAAATTCCACCGTGAGGGTACCCTCATGAGGATAAATCTTAGTTTGGGTTATGTTAAGAAATAGTCTCCTGAGTAAGATATGTTAAAGAAATACTCTAAAGGCAATCACCTTTAGCACTTATTGTACAAATCATTTTATGATTAACAAAGGCATTTTTCATTATTTCTATTTTCATATGTTTATAGATTTGATGTTGATCTTAAGTTGATTTAATGAAGTCCTTGATATAAAACATAGCATGGAGGAAATCATAATGAGATCATGATAATGAGATTCCTATCATGTGTAATTATGCTAGTATCTAAACTTTCCCTAGTCATAGGATTAATAAGATGAGATATCATTAATCTGGATAGACTAGCCCATATTATACTCCTTGATTGGATCAAGCAGTAGATCTCATAAGCTGTAGATGTGAGTTGTTTAAAGTTAATATATAGATGCTTACTAAGGGTAGTAAGTATATTGAATGGACCTACTATGAGACAATCATATGGATATTCTATTCTAGTGTTAATGATAGTCTCATCATATCAATGGTGTAAGTATCCTTTGACTTGAGGTTTTCAAGGATATCTCGGATACTAATCTTGTGTTTTTACTCCATTCATCGGTGTCTTTTAGGAGTTAGTTATAGGGTGGTGATTGAGTATAGCTTGAGATATTCAAAGGTAATTAGGTAGCCAATAAAGGATTCACCACTTCTTATAGAAGGAGATGATATCCACGACCTTTTGTTGGGGTCATTACTCGGGAGTCTTTGGCTAGGGCAGATATGTGTCATAAAGAGAGTCATTAATGATACATAGAGTAATGAGATCCTCAGGAAAAGATCTAACATCACTTGTACTAGATGTG
The DNA here is from genome assembly GCA_027576715.1 of Erythroxylum flavicans. Taxonomy (NCBI): domain Eukaryota; kingdom Viridiplantae; phylum Streptophyta; class Magnoliopsida; order Malpighiales; family Erythroxylaceae; genus Erythroxylum; species Erythroxylum flavicans. The sequence continues at coordinate 3,115,586 of JANZXP010000009.1, forward strand.
ACGTAGTCAGTTTAGAAGGATAGGTAAAATGGTCTTGAATGGTGATTCAAGATATGAGACAGTGTTTTAGGATTGTATCGTAATGTGATCATGGTAGAAAACATTGCATGGAATGGATTAGAAACAAATGTTGTTGGCTTCCATTAATGCATGCTATTCATGGTCATTAATTTCCCATTACTTCCATTAATGCATGCTATTTATGGTCATTAACTTCCTATAACTTCCATTAATGCATGTTATTCATGACCATTAACTTCCCATAACTTTCCATTAGTGATGGGGGTTTTGGAAGGCCAAATGGTGCAGAAAATTTAGATGATTTTCGTGTATCTTGTGTAAGACACAAAATGAAAAGGATAGGTTCTTTTTCTTTTACACACACTTTTTCTCTCTAACTCTCTCAAGAGTTCTGGTCTTTACTAGCACAAAGAAAGAATTCTAACCATCTCCAAGTAAAGTTTCATCCTTCTATCTTCATGTGGACTTTCATTAGAGAATGTTTGCATTGATCATTGTGGTTTACGACAACCCAACATGTAACTCCCCAACACCACAGAGCATACACCTGAACATCCAAAGGACATTCTAGTGCATACCCTATGACAATGGCATGTTAGAGCAATCTCATAACTTATATGGCATCAAACAAAGAACACAATGCTTAAAAAACTTAACTCCTCATTTCATTAATTAAAAAAAGTTACATTATAGTAGTACTTTCATTTAACAAATATTTACAATATCATAAACATCTCTTTTTATACAAAAGATCTACATGTAAAGAAAACTAGTTAAACAAAACTACAACTCCTTAGATGCCAGTTGATAGACCTTTGAGCCATAACTTAATCCAAATTGATCTTCTAGAATACCTTAGGAACTAGGTCTCTTATCTCGTACTTGAAAAGCCACATTGCAATTTAGATGAGTTTTGCAAACTCAGTGAGTGAACTATCATTGATGACTTCACTCATTCAACACCTCAAACATAATAGATATAAACCAAATACACAATAGTCTTCATTTTAGAAAATCATATCATCTTTTCAGGTAACATCCTCATCTATCTCAGTTAATCATTTTATCAAAAGTACATAAGTGAGGCATATTGTGATCATAATTCAGAAGTATTTTCATAATTATATAGTTAATAATCATGTACTAATGTAGATGCTTATGAGACTCCACACTTGTTATTATTTATTGTGATCAAGTGCCTATAGATACAGATACAAATATAGATCCGTATTGGGTTCAATCAGATACAGAAATCACGGAGTAAAGCTCTACGTGCAGAATTTTGAGCTTAAAGCTCTTTCAAATTGGCTACTCTGGTCACAACGCCTTTATTGGATCATGCATTTAATATAATGCATTAAATCACAAAATATGCCATGAACAACAATTACTTATGATGCACAGACAGAATCTCATATTCATCGGACCTCAGTCCGGCATTCAACTTTCATTGAGTATTTAGACAGTATTCAGAATTCATATGCAAATAGAACACTTCCAATACATTCCCAAATATCAATCTCCTCGGACTTTAAAGTTTGGAATTATCACAATCAAGTTATTAACAGTTCAATATATAAGAATTAAGTAGAAACAAAAATAAATCATTCATAGTGATATCATCTAGGTTGACTCACAATACACTCCCATATATGCTATTGCCTGGATGGTCTAACAATGTCTTGTCGATGATTTTCGACTTGAGCATCTATATACACATACATTATACACATTACTATCATGACCAAACAAATACATATTCAATTATGCACGTATATATATGTGCCATGTTTAATGCATGCCTAATGACTATCCCCAGTATGTTTTCTTAATCATAATTCATAATCATTCACATATTGTCACTTGGATATGTCTTGTTTGCATTTACATTAATACCTTAAGTAGACTTGATCATGCTCAATTCATTAACCATACATTTACTAACTCTTTTCTAGCATTTCAAATATTTCACATAATTCCCAATTCTCATTCATTCATTCATTCCTAATGCATTATTAATATCCTTTGGAATACATTTGCGTTCATATGAATATCTTCATTTCTTTTACACTCCTTCATTCCAAACTTAGATGCATTGTTATCAATCATTCTTTTCCTTAAAGTATAACATTAATTATCAATCAAAACTTATCACACATTTAACCAACTTTTTCAGCATCAAATTATATCTATTTAAAACCTTAATCATGTCCAAATGCATCATAGTTAAGTACCTTATCCTTAATTGGTTCAAAAATCACAAAAAAGAACATTTTCTTTACAGTCATGTCATTACCACAATCGTGTATGGCTTCCTGTAGGATGGGTTATCCGAAAGTGCCCATCCATTTCCTTCATTAGTTTTCCAGATTTTCTCAGGATAGGTTCAGGGTCAGTTTTGTATGGCCATTCTAATATAGCAAATGAGGTTTCTAGGTAATACTTTCTTCTAAAAACATGTTCCTCTATGTCAACTAAAGTTCATACAATTTTGTTCGTTATTCCTAGAGTTATACCCAAAATACTACAAACTATTCTCAAACAATGGCAATAACCAAAACTGTTGGGCCCCGATTCTTTTTCATACTAAATAAGCATTTGTTCAGTTTATTTTTGAGTTTGCTTAATTTGTTTTGGT
>JANZXP010000009.1:3133244-3146042 GCA_027576715.1 Erythroxylum flavicans
TTGATTAAAGAAAGTAGTGATATGAAAATGTGAATGAAACCAAAAGTGTGTAAACAGGGGTGAAAGAAAGTGATATTCTCTACGATATTGAGGAGACAAATTTGGACATTTGATGAATGACAGTGATATACTTATTCATCATTCTGAAGTGGAAAAGAAGAAAAAGTATATGGTTCGACAAGGTCGATACATTTGTGTTTGTACGTGAATTATGGACTTTGATAGTGATAATGTATTATAATGTCTTACTTGCGAATATGATAAAGAAGAGGAGATGTGGACAGGATTGTGTGATTAATGGAAATGAGAAAAAGAATTAAGTGTACAAACCCGATTAAAGGAAATGTGTGTATCCCTAATCCAATTAAAGAGACCTAGAAAAGAAAAAGAGAAAGTGATAATCAAAAGAGAAGAGTGAATATACTGATAATGCAAATATGTGAGAAATGAAAGTGCAGGGCTCCACATTGTGGTTTCTATGATTGTATGATCAACCCTAATTTATGGGTAGAGACAAGGAGAGATTTATTATCTTGAGAGTTGGGGTGTTACAGTATGTGTATAAGAAAGTTAGTGAGAGTGCAATTATGTTCCTTGTACTGTATGTAGATGACATATTGCTAATAGGAAACGATGTCTCAGCTTTGCAATTAGTGAAAAATTGGTTAGCTAAGAACTTCTCTATGAAAGACCTTGGAGAAGCAACTTATATTTTAGGGATAAGGATAGAGATAGATCTAAGAGGTTGCTTAGTCTTTCTTAGTCTACATACATAGACAAGAAGCTAAAGTGGTTTAGCATAGAGCAGTCCAAGAGAGGTTATATTCCTATGGTATATGGGATTACACTCTTTAAATCTATATGTCCAAAGACACAAGATGATGGTTCCACTATCCTATGTTATGTACTATACTCGATGTATCGTATGCTCTAAGTGATACGAGCAGATATCAGTCAGACCCTGGTGAGGGTTATTGGGTGGCTGTCAAGAATATCCTTAAATACTTGAGAAGAACTAAAGATGTATTCTTTGGTATATGGAGAAGGTGATCTTATGGTAAATGGGTATATTGATGCCAACTTCCAATCCAATAGGGATGACTCCAGATCCTGGTCTAGATATGTATTCACACTGAATGGTGGAGCAGTTAGATGGAAAAGTTTCAAACAAGAGATAACTGTTGATTTGACGATAGAGGTAGAGTACATTGTAGCTTCAGAAGCGGTAAAGGAAGCGGTTTGGATCAAGAAGTTCATCATGGAACTTGGTGTGATTCCAAGCATCGCTGACCCAGTGCAGTTGTATTGTGACAATAATGGGGCTATAGCACAGGCAAAGGAATTAAGGTCTCATCAGAAGTCTAAACATATACTTAGGCGCTACCATTCGATTAGATAGATCATCGGTAGAAATGGTGTCAAGATAGAGAGAGTTCCCACCGATCAGAATATAATTAATTTGTTGACTAAGCCTATTTCCCAAAAGAGTTTTGTGTAACATGTTCACACCTATGGCATTAGATATCAAGTTGATTGACTTTAATACAAGTGGGAGTTTGTTAGAGAAGTGCTCTAAAGGCAATCACCTTTAGCACTTATTGTACAAATCATTTTATGATTAATAAAGTCATTTTTCATTATTTCGATGTTCATACGTTTATGGATTTGATGTTGATCTTAAGTTGATTTAATGAAGTACTTGATACAAAAAATAGTATGGAGGAAATCATGATGAGATCATGATAATGATATTCCTATCATTTGTAATTATTTTAGTATCTAAACTTTCCCTAGTTATAGGATTAATGAGATAGGATATCATTAATCTGGATAGACTAGCGCATGTTATACTCCTTCATTAGATCAAGAAGTAGATCTCATAAGCTATAGACACGAGTTGTTTAGAGTTAACTTGTGGATGCTTACTAAGGGTAGTAAGTACATTGAATTGACCTACTATGAGACAATCATATAGATATTTTATTCCAGTGTAAATGATAGTCTCATCATAGCAATGGTGCAAGTACCCTTTGACTTGACGTGCTCAAAGATATCTCAGATACTGATCCTGTGTTTTGAATCCATTCATTGGTGCCTTTCAGGGGTTACTCATAAGGTGGTGATTAAGTACAGCTTGAGGTATTTGGAGGTAATTGAATAGCTAATAAAGGATTCAACACTCCTGATAGAAGGAGATGATACCTACGACCTCTTGTCGGGGTCATTACTCAGGAGTCTCTGGCCAGAACAGATATGCGTAATGAAGAGAGTCTCCAGTAATATATAGAGTAATGAGATCCTCAGGACAAGATCTAATATCATTTAGACTAGATGTGATGTAGTCAGTCTAGTAGGAATTGACACTTTGACCATACTCTAAACCAAGTGGGTTATAGATGGTGAAAGGACAAATTGCATGGCAACATTGCGTATGGAACGTAGTCAAACCACTAACTTTCTGTCAATTAGGGGTCATGAAGTGCTGCTAGACATCGCTCTTGATTTACTTGAATTAAGTGTAGGGGTCATGACGTGTTACTAGACACCGCTATTGATTTACTTGAATTAAGTGTTAATTTAAGTGGCCAATATAACCAGGAACCTAATGGGTCACACACATAGGAGATCCAAAAGATGAGTAAAATGTGAGAGAGTGTTTTGAGATTGTATCACGATGTGATCATGGTAGAAAACATTGCATGGAATGGATTAGAAACAAATGTTGCTGGCTTCCATTAATGCATGCTATTCATGGTGATTAACTTCCCATAACTTCCATTAATGCATGCTATTCATGGTCATTAACTTCCCATAACTTCTATTAATGAATTCTATTCATGACCATTAATTTCCCATAACTTTCCATTGATGGGGGTTATGGAAGGCCAAATGGTGCAGAAAATTAAGATGATTTTCGTGCATCTTGTTTAAGACACAAAATGAAAAAGATACGTTCTTTTTCTTACACACACTTTTTCTCTCAAACTCTCTCAAGAGTTTTTGTCTTTGCTAGCACAAAGAAAGAATTCTAGCCATCTCCTAGCAAGGTTTCATCCATTTATCTTCGTGTGGACTTTCATTAGAGACGGTCTGCATTGATTATAGTGGCTTACGATAACCCAACGTAGAGAAGATTAAAGAACGAAGGAGATCGTCAGAAAGGTATGTAAACATCTTACATTTCAATTTTTTTGTTTTTCTATATCTATATGCATGAGTAGATCTAGTTTTTGAGGTTTCATTTTATTTTCGTTGCGCATATTTGATATATATTATATATGAGATGAAAGATCAAAACCTAACAGCTTTACTGGAACTTTTTCATGAAAATGAGTAGCTAAAGCAATAAGGTAGGTATTAATAAAAAAAAGTGTTTGTAAATTTTAAATAAATAACTATTCTGTTGGCCTTCAGGCTATAAATAGAGCTAATAGAGTTGAGAACGTGATGTAGCTGAGTAATCGGATTGACACGCATCATAAATGTATGCCTTCATGTCAAAAGGATATAATGACGTTCCAACTAAGCAACTTACTAAAACATGACTTAGTCAGGTAACCAGATCGACGTTCATCACCAATTTTTGCCTCAATGTAAAAAGACTAGGTCCATGTCAACAAAAAGTAACAAAAAAGGATGTTATCTAATAAAAACCTACTAGAGTTATAAGTAGCTTAACTTTTCATGAAAACATACTTAGGTTTAGTTACAAAGTTTGATTCACCAAATAATTGTTAATGTGTGTGTACAATTGAAAGGGGTGAATAAACTTGACATTTAAGTTTTGATTAATATGTATATTTAGTCCAGAGTTTCTAGACGTGAATTGCATATTAATAATTTGGAACAACTTGAATGATTGTGTTTAGGGTTAAATTTGTTTCGTGAAGTTGAAGTCATTGCCTCATTATTGCATTGTGTGCTTTGTGTTTTTATGTTGTTTGTTGTTTTGTTTGCTTAAGGACAAGAAAATGTTTAACTGTGTGGATATTGATAAGTGTAAATTGCATCATGTTTTAGGGCATAGTTTGATATGTGTTTAACCATTAATTCAATCATTCAGTATGTTTTAGGTTAGAATTGTGTTAGTTTGTTAATTATTTGTGTTTTAAGTGTTTTATGGATAAGTACAAGCTTTTGAGATTAAATATTATGTTTTTGAGGTATCTTGATGTGTTTGCAAGTGTTTCAGGGTCAATATTGAAGAACAAAGGAGTTTTAGAAGACATTCGGGCCAAAATAATAGCCCACAATCATGGTCTAAAAGGCTCAGATGTGGGCCAGGTTCAAATGTGAGTCGCAATTATAGACTGCGTCGGGTAAACGCATAGTCACTTATGAACTTCAAGTTTTAAGGGACTTTTTGGACCTTTCAGACCCCGGAAAGACACTAAGATTACCCAAAGCATAAAAGAATATTTAAAGAATAATAAGAGGAGCACAAAGTAGCTTTTTGCATCAGCAACACTTGAAACCCTAAAGAGAGAATATTAAGAGAGAGAGAAAGAAGAAGAAGATGAAGCTAAATTGACGTACTTCCCAGATCAGGAGGTTTCCCGACATCGTTTCCTTCCATTGTCTATTCTAAGTCATTATTTCCTTTTTGTTTCAATTTTATTTATGTATAGAATTGAGATGGATCGTATGATGATAAGATTTGGAATATTAACGATGATTTAAACTCTCCCTCAGGATTTTATTTTAATTTAATGATAATTTAGTCGATTGTGTTTATTAGATGAATGTCGTGATTTGATTGCATTCTTGCATAATTCGGTAATAAACTAAGAAGGGAGAACTAAATGAAAAATGATTAAATCATATTAATGAGTGTTAGGTAATTTAATAAAAACTATGACAAATCGTATTGGTAATTGTACAGAGAGAGATCCCGTGTAATGTTCTGATAGTTTATTAGAGTGTTTCAGATTTAATTAGGTTTTGGATAATTTGTGAATTGAAAGATTGCAAATTCCATAATCGGATTAGGGTTTAAAATTTAAGGTTTAATGGTTATAACTGGACAGAGTAATCAATCCTAGGATAGTCTAGAACCGACACTCTATTGACACATAATCGGTTAGGTAAACATTAATGATAAGAAAAATCCTCTTTCTCACAAATTTGCAAATTACTTAGGTTGATTTCTATTGTGATTGCATATTGCTCATTTGTCAATACTTTTGTGTTTAATTTCTAATTTGATTGGTTGAACTCAAATCTCGTAATTAATTTCTATTACATTTTTTATTTTTAGTTTTATAGATTTTTTGGCCTTTGATTTTAGGATTAGATTACTCTCCTTCCTCGTATAATCAACATCTTTAATACTACGCTATGAACTGTCCGCTTGCGGAATATTGAGGGTTTATAATATTAAAACTTCCCGGATCAATAAGCTTAGGAATAACATCTCTAAAGAATTAAATTTCATATTGACAATAGAGCGACTACTGGTTTTTTGTTTGATAATTAGAACAACTTAGGGCTCCTGCATTTACTCCCTAAATACTTTTTAATTTTTATCCTTATTAAAGCTAAGGTTAAAAAAATTATCAAGGATCGTCTATAAAAATATGATCACAAAGGATTTATCTTAATCCTAAACTCTACTCCTATATAGAATCCTAAGCCTTTTAGGGAGGATACAACCATCTGGCTAAAATACTAGATGCTTTACTAATAGCTCTTACCTTCCCCTCTTCACTTTAGATGCTTTCCTAATGGCTCTTTCCTTCCCCTCTTCATTATTTTTGAAGCTACTGTTCCTTGGAGGAAACTAACTTAGTTTAATGAAAATCTATTAAAAGCCTCCTTTATCTTATAGTTAGCAAAAAAAAATAAAATCAAAATTATGGTTAAGCTCTCTGTAAGTTTTGCAGTCAATGCTTACAAACAGGATCCCCATTCTTCTAGTGCAAGATGTCAATCCCTTATGGATTCAGAATTTAAACATATGTAACCTATAATATCATGCTCATACTTCGCTTTAAACCATTGACTAGTCCATAAGGGTGGAATTCCAAAACAAATATAATCTTTCAATCTTTAAGGTTTATGTATGTTATTATAAAATATTTGGAAAGAAAGAAATATTTGAACCTTTCAATATAACGGAATTAAGCCTAAAAGTGCACGTGGACAAGGGAAATTATGATAGCAACACTAACCCATTTCAAGTGAAATGAAAGATTCAAAGTAAGTTGGAACTTACCTGCACATCTCCCTTAGTAAGAGGTGTGCATTTTAAGAAGATTTTTAAATAGGAAAACTTAGAAGTCTCTTCGATAATGCTAAATATACCAAGGTTTTGAATAGAGATGTCAGTTTACTTCTTCAAGTTGATCCTTAAGTTCATTAGAAGGCTTGCATGTAGCACACCACTATCACAGAGCATATTTTCGAATGTATCGACGACGATTATTCGAGAACATACTCTACAAGGATGGCATGTTAAGACAATTAATCAACTCATTACAAAATTTTTTCATTTAACGAACAAATTTTCATTTCAACCTATGCTCACTTTGGTTCATTTCATTTATAAGCATGTTCAGTCATAAATCTCATTACATTTCATGATTCACATATTCATTTTACAATATTTGTGGAATACAATTTAAATACAAAAAATCATTTAAGACATGTGTAGATGCAAACTGATCCCGACCACTAACTTCTGTCTGATTCCAATGACTATACTCCAATTAGTCTAACTAGATATCCCTGAACCTAAAAGATAACGTTGCAATTTTGGTGAGTTTTGCGAACTCAGTGAGTGAACCATCCTGAATGTGCTCACTCATATCAAACATAGAACAATTCATAATTCACATTCAATTCATAGATAAGACATAACACATATTGAACATCACTTCGCATTTTATCATATTTCAACAAATACTATTATGTACATTATTTCTCATTTCTAATTCAAAATAGACCATATAATTCATTTCAATCAATCATATAACACATATCAAATTATATATGCAGTTGATCATGAGACTCCACTTTTATTGTTAATTGTTATGACTGAGTCCCTTTTTAACTGTCCCATATCTATTGTGGATACCGGGCTCATTAATAACTATCCTGTATCCATTTCAGATACCGGGCTCATTTTACATAGTGAGCCTGTGACTTTTATACACGTTTATAAGCTTTAAGCTCTTTTTCACTGGTTACTCTGGTCACAACTACCTTTATCTGATCATGCATATCATGTAATGAAATGCATCAAATCACATATATGAAATCGATTACTTTCATTCAGTACACATTCACTTTTCATATTTTCATCAGACATAAATTCGATATTTAACACATTTGCTTAGAACACTTATTTCTTTCTCATTCACATTCAATTATGAATACTTCCAATGTAAATTTTCTTGTCAAACTCGAACTATCATTGTCCAGAATTATCTCAATCATATTATTAACAGTTCAATACAGAAATTTAAATAGAAACAATCAATCAATCAATGTGATACCATCTAGATAGACTCACAGTAAGCTCCAGATTAGCCATTCCCTTCATGATCTGGAAACATCTGGACGATGATGTTCAACTATGTGTATCTATCTTCAAGCAATACACATATTATACACACCTTAATAATTTGATCTATCACATAAGTATCAATCATACACATATGTATATGTGTTATGTACAATGCATGCTCAAATGACTATTTTCGGGTATGTATCCTTAAACTACAAGTCTTGATCATTATATCATTTGTCACTTAGATATAACTAGTTTACACTTAGGCTTATACCTCAAGTATACTTGATTACTCTCATTCTATATTTCATACATCATCAATTACATAGTCTCCAATCCCTTTTTCTAGCATTGTAATGATCACATAATTCAGTATTACTTAATACACTTTACTCTCTTTCTTTGGATCTCATTTACTTTCCTAAAAACACTTTCATTCATATAATACTTATAAATTTCCAGATTTGGATACATGATATCATCAATTCATTCTTATGCTATTACATCAATTATTAACTTAACATATCAAGCTCTTTATCAACTAATCAAGCATCAAACTAGTTCATTTCAATCCTCATTCTTATCTAAATGCATCATAAGAAAGTACCGTATCATTAGTTAGTTCAACAATTGCTAAAACTGAAATCACCATTTCTAGACCTTGCCCACAATCGTGGGGTACCTTCCCACGATCGTGACAGAAGCCAATGCATCTGTCCATGATCATAGGATGGGTGCCACGATATTGGATCACCCTTTTTCCTTCACTTTTTCCAGATTTTATCTCTATCATATGAACTTAAAACATCTTATATATAGTCCATCATTTCTACTTCATTTCCTCTTCATTCTCTTCTCCATTTCAACTCAAAAGCATCCATCGAATAAATCACACATTATTATTCATTAATCATATAAAAACATAACATAAACACATTCATTTCATCATCCACGTGACAACACTCTTCAACCACCATTAACATGATCAGTCCATCTCTAACTATCATCATGTATGTGTCATTAAAACAAACCATAAAAAATAATGTTTAACTTACTCATTTAACTCCAAAGCTCTTCACAATCATCAAATAACCCTAGCTCCCCCAGTTATACGTTCATCACCATTGTAAGGAGGAAAAGGTTGGGCTTTCATCATCAAGGTGAAGACAATGACTATATAAAGTGGCAAGGTGAAGGATGATAACAAAGCTCAACGTTGATGGTTGGGTTATGAGAGCATCGTGTGTGAGAGAAAAAGAGATGAAGAAGATGAGAGTATTTCGTGAGAATGAAAGACAATGGAGAGATAAGGATGGTCTTTCAATAGGTATAATAATCGTAGGTTAAAAGTATGGAGATTAAAATGCTTGGTGAGTGTCATGGAGACTCACCACTTAATAACCAAAATAATGTTTTAATATAATGTTACTCCCAATCATTTAATAACTAGTCCATTTGCCTCCCAATTTCTCTACCAATTGTCACCCAATTTTCTATGTCACTTGTCAATAAATCCTAATGCCACATGTCACTTATTTCTATTACCAAATGTCAATTATTTCTATTTTCATTTGTCAATTGTCTTGCCACTTGGTATTTTTCCTAGTCCAAAATACCCATTAATTTATAAATCTCTCAATCGTAATAATTAATTCCAAAATTACTAATTATAGTTCATCAATTATTGTCATTGGTAAACCAATGTACAAGACATTGGAAATACTCATTCATGTCACTTTCATTATGTTCAATCATTTATCACATTCATCTTAGTTTCATACCTCAGAATATGTCAATTGAGTGCAATTTGTCTATCTCACAATTAACGTATGTATGCTAATATTATGCATTTGAACGTAATTATGAAATCATGTCCTAGATTTACCAATTTTGTTCTATATGCTGCCACTCATATGACTCATTAGTCTAACTCTTTAAATCTCTCAACAATTTGAAAGACGGGATGCTACATTGTAGCAACTATATCTCTATCTGCTTCAATGCAATTTCCTTTTTAGCTAAAGAGCTTAATGCTTTGTTCTCTAACTACTAATGTCTTGTAACTTTATTTGTATGATTTCAATTCGAGTTGTAAATATTTAAACTAGAATTCTCTCTTGGGATAAAGTAATTTAATTTTCCTTATTTATTTAAAATTTTAATAATTAATATTTTAAATAGAAAATATATTTCTAATCATGCAATGCCTTCTAAAATTTTTGATTTCCAATTCACATCTAAAAATTTAGATTATAAAATAAGGTTAATAGAGGAATCAATAATTGAAAAAGAAAATGCTCACCACTTTAATTGAATGATGTATAAATAGAAAATCACTCAAAATTTTCTTTTGGGAAGTTTGAATATTGCTCAAGTCATGCATGCATATGTACCACCAAGCTTATTTATTGTTGTGCATGTAAACAAACCACATTGTTGTAATTAATTAAGGATCCTTCACTTGATTTAGTTTAATTTCCTTTTCGTTTACCAATTTTTTTAAGTAAAATTTAATTTCTCGATCAATTCTGCCCTTGTTAATAACATAAGAGACTAGAGATTTCAGTGTTGAAACTAATTCTTTGAAGAACGATTTTTAAATTTATTATTCGAAGCAAATGCAAACAAAGTCATTCTAGACTTATTAAGGGTGAAGAAACCTAAAGTATTTTGGCACAGAATCATTTGGCATAAAATGATTTTACTGAGAGTCTCCTTTCTCCTATGACTTACTATACAAAACAGGTTGAACACGACTTATCGGAATAGGTATTTGAGTATCAATCCCATGTTCCCTTTCTGTCAAAACTAGGAAGAATCTAGAGACCATTTATTTTTTTCGTGTGAAGTGACTAATAAGATATGGAGAGCTATTCTCATACACAACGGTTATCTTATCCAAGAGAACAACATTTTTTATGTTATTCATTGGTTATCATCTCAGTTAGCAACTAAGATCTCGTCCCACATAATAATAGTTAGTATGTGTGTCCAATTTATATGGAAAAAGAGAAATGCTAGGTGTTTTGAATCCAAGTCCAAACCTACAGACATTCTTATCTTTGAAGTTCTAGACAACATCAAAGAACTTGTGGCGCTATGTAGCATTGCCACCAACATTAACATTCTTTGGTCTTTTTCTCTTGATCATGATATGTTTAGCTAAATAGTATCTGATGTATTCGTGGGTTTAAAGGGTATCTCCTAGACATGTTATAAGACCTTAACTATTTTTACCTTTAAATACATTTTATTCTTTCTTTTTAAAAAAAAAATTGATACACTATTTATATATCTATTTTACCATCAAATAGTTAAGTAGACTTCAAGTTGCCCAGACTGAATGTAAACAAATTGCAAACAAACCAATCAAACAGTCACATTAGTTTGAGTTTTTAATTTCTAGAATTTGGTTTCACATAATCTTTTCTTTGTTTTCATCACATTAAGAATGAAGAATGATCACTCGTGTCGAAAGAAAAGCATAGAAAATATTTCTTTTTTTTTTTAAACTTATATTACATCATTAAATATTTGAGAAAATTTATAAATATTTCAAATGGATATATATATATATATATGAATTAGAAATTTCATAATTACTATTTCAGAATAATTGTTGAAACCTTTAATGAAATGATACGGGAGAAGAATCTACAATTAGAAGATTTTTGTTGGATCACTGAAGGGAAAAATTTGTTTCTATTTCATGCCCCGTTATAACTGAAGTTAGAGCCAAAGATTAGGTTCCCTCTTTGATCATCCCATTTAACAAGAGATAGGAAATCTGAAACTGTGTTGCACGCGAAAGGAAAGAGAGCGTGAAGTTAAGCTCCAAAAGATAAACGAAAAAGGATAAACACGGTCAAATTGACAAGTATTGGTCATGTAACCCAGGAAAAAGGTTACAAGTGGTTGAGCAAAAGCGAAATATCACTCGCCCTCCGTTTTCGGCTTTGCTGTCTCCTCTTTTCCACTTTTTCCTCTTCTTTTTTCCTTTACATCATACATACTCTCATCTTTTCTTTTTATATTTCCTTTTACCAATTGCTGTATAGTTGTTGCAAAACATAAATGCGAGATGTGGTTCATTCAATTTCTACTTTTGAGTCGGAGGGAAGGGAGTAAAAGCGTATTCCATGACAATAATCAGAAAAACATTAAGAAAAAGAGGATGATATGTTCTGATGCCAATTAGGAACCAATCACAAGGTTTACTTAAGTTCTTATTTTTAACGCTTCGTACATAAATGAAAATATCAAATTAAAAAAATCAAAACCGTCATTGTCACCAACCATGGAAGTGATAAGTTAGCAAACTTGCGATTACAAGAGATGGTCTATTCAATTCTCAAAAAAAGAAGAACTGGTCTATTCATTATTTGTACGAAAAGTTTGGTGGTCCAAATATTTTATGTAGAACCTAACGGAGGTTGGTTGAAGCTTCGTGTTCATAATAAATGGTATGGATAGCGGCAAATTCACAAGGAACCGAAACTTTAGTATTTCATTAATGTGCACCTTTTTTATAACGGGTTAATTATCAAAAAAAGTTTAAATTTTCTTTAATTTTTTAATTATAGCTCGACTTTTAAATAATAGTAATAAAATGCTTAAATTTTCAATTCGTTTCAATTCTAACCCGACGTTAGTCACATCATTATCTTAGCTGACATGGCACTGCCACTTATCAATGGACCTCTACTAATCAGACATGTTTGCATCATTAGGATAAGCTAGTGTGATTAGTGAAACAACGTCATTTCTTGATAATAGTAAAACGATGTCGTTTCAAGAAAACTAAAACAACACTTCCTCCACGTCATCACTCAGTCTGTAACCTAAAATTCCTAACTTTTCTCTCACTCACGCACGAAATCACCTCACCCCATCGTTGTTAATCTATAACTTATCCTAAGTTTGCTCTCACTCATAATCAACTTGTCATCCTTAGCACTTCTCCCATAGTCGAAAGGTCATTTTGCCCCATTCTCAGCCCTTCTCGCATTGCATTGCTGGAAGCATGGTTTTACCCTTCTCGATGGTCAGCCATATGAAGGTTAGGTTTTTATTTCGGGGTTAAGATTTCATTGTCTTCTTTTCTTATAATGTTTGATGTTTTGCTATAAGGTGTAGATGATATAGCTATCTCTGTTTTGATTATGTCTCCTATTCTTTAATTCTTCATGCAAACTGTTGGACCAATGGTGATTGACAAATTAAATCCTTCTATGTTTTGATAATAATAAAATGTATAGAATTGGTTAAGAAATAATTTCAGGTATTTT
>JANZXP010000009.1:3146142-3185837 GCA_027576715.1 Erythroxylum flavicans
AGTGAACCATCGATGATGGTTACCTCACTGAGTTCGCAAAACTCACCAAAATTGCAACGTTGACTTTTCAGGACCGAAAGTAGACTCCTAACTTCAAAGGGACTTTTTCAACCGTGTAGATTGTGTTGGCGAGAGAAGTCATGGCTCACAGGTATCGATAGATTTGCTACTTTTTCCTCTTTCATATAGCATTTTGTACTAGGCTTTTTGGATTGATGTACAGACTGGTAAAGGAGATGTGTAAGCTTTTGATTTTGATAAATGAAATGAGGAAGAAGTTGTTGGTTTTAAAAATATTGTACTTTCTATTAATGCATTTACTGGTAAAATTAATGTGATGCCATGTGGAGTGAATGTAGTGATCTCACATAGTTCTCCCTTATCATAGGATATGTACCGGAATGACCTGCGAACATCCCGGTGCGTACCCTACGGTAAGGGGTGCTACATTTAGGTGGTATCAGAGCATGGTTTGGCATCTGTTAGGACATATAGAATGTTAGGCATGAATTATGTGAGAAATGTGGAAAATGATCAAAAGTATTGTTTGTTATAGGCCATCCGCCTTAGGTGATCAAGTTGATCAATCAGCTGACCATGGATCAGTCGGAGCCAGTAGGGAGTTCTCGGTGCCTCGATTCACACACACACATACCCATACAAATAAGACACAATTCTCTTGAAATTAATTCACATAACAGCACAACTAATTCTTTTAACTAACAATTCATTATATAAAACACAAGTCTTACCTACTTAAGCTTCCAAATCCTCAACTCTTCAAAATCTCTCAAACTCTCTACCCTTCACTACCACACACGACCATCACCATCTTGAGGGGGTGAGGTTTAGGTTAGGATTGTTAATGAACCAAAAGAGGAGCAAGCAAGGTGGAAAAGAGTGGAAAAGATAGTCACAAATTCAAGAAGAACAAGGACGAGGAGAAGCTATGGAAATGATGGAGGAAAATTGCACTTAAATACACCAAGACCCTTGTTAAAGAAGAAGCATCGTGAAAGACCACAAAACGTAGATGATTTTTATTAATTAACATATATGGTGGCATGTTAGGCAAGTGACATGTGTCCCTTGCCACATGTCACACTTTAAACTCCTCATTTAGGTTCTTTCCAATACAATTCCAATTTCTACTCCAATTTCTCCCCAAATTTCCAATGGCTCAAATTAAAAATTCCTAAATTCGTGTATCTAAATTTCTAGTGCCATTGGACAATCATTTTTGCTACCGGTAAACCATTATTCTGTCACTTGGCATTTTTCCTAGTCTAGAAATTACCCCGAAAATTTTCAAAAAAATTTCTAAAATTCGCTAAAAATTGGAAAACTAAAATGACCCTCTTCAACACAATTTTTTATACACACCAGTCATATTTTTCATAACAATCACATTTATTAACAAAAATACTAGGAAATGTCATGAATGCATGTACAGTCATTTACATGTGCAAAATTCACTATTGACTTACATGTGTATGCATGAACATGTCAAGAAAATTTTAAGCACTTATAAACTATTCCAAATGACTATTTTACCCTTCCCATTGGTGATGAGATGTTACAACTCTCCCCTCCTTAAAGAAATTTCGTCCCCGAAATTCTTACCTGTTGGTTCGAACAGGTGAGGATACTGTCTCCTCATATGCTCCTCTGTCTCCCAAGTTGCCTCCTCAGTTGAGTGGTTCCTCCATAGGACTTTCACCAATGGAATGACCCTGTTCCTCAACTGCTTAGTCCGCGATCCCACAATCTTGATCGGCTCCTCAACATAGCTCAAATTGCTAGCAACCTCAATCTCCTGAGCCGGTATCACATGTGTCGGATCTGATCGGTATCTTCGGAGCATACTCACATGGAAAACATTATATAAGTGCGACATCTCATTCGGTAAAGCCAGCTTATAGGCCAAAGGTCCTATCCTCTCAATGATCTCATAAAGACCAATGTACCTAGGGCTTAACTTGCCCTTTTTACCGAATCTCAACACTCCTCTCCACGGTGAAACTCGTAGGAAGACTCTGTCTCCTACACTGTACTCCATATCCCTCCGATGCTGATCCACATAACTCTTTTGTCTATCCTGAGCCGCTTTAATGCGACTCCGGATCAATTTCACCTTATCTTCTGTATCCTGAATTAACTTCGGGCCTTCAACCATTCTCAAAACCCTCTTCATCCTAATACAGAGGTGATCGACACTTCCTTCTGTATAATGCCTCATATGTGGCCATTCCGATGCTACTGTGATAATGGTTGTTATAGGCAAACTCAATCAGAGCTATATACTGATCTCAGGCTCCTCTGAACTCCAATACATAAGCTCTGAGCATATCCTCAACAGTCTTAATTGTCCTCTCACTCTGCCCATTTGTCTGAGGATGAAATGCTGTACTGAAGTTCAACTTAGTACCCATAGCGGACTATAAACTCTTCCAAAACCTCGAAGTAAATATGGGATCCCTGTCTGACACTATAGACACTGGAACCCCGTGCAGTCTCACTACCTCAGTCACATACTTCTGGGCTAACTGATCAAGTGAGTTATTCTCCCTCACTGGCAAGAAATGGGTCGATTTAGTTAACCGGTCCACTATGACCCAGATTGTTTTGGCAAGAGAAGTCATGGCTCATAGGTCGGTCAGCTGGGACTTTTGGATGACTTAGATAGATTTGCTACTTTTTCCTCTTTCCCATAGCATTTTGTACTAGGGTATTGGATTTATGTACAGACAGTACAGGATGATAAATGTGTAAACCTTTGTTTTGATGGAACGAATTGAGGAAGAAGTCGATTTTAAAAATATTGTGGTTTTCTACTAATGCTTTATTGGAAAAATTGATATGATGCCATGTGGAATGAATGTAATGATCGCACGTAGCTCACCTTTATCATTAGATATGTACCGGAATGACCTGCGGACGTCCCGGTGTGTACCCAATGGTAAGGGGGTGCTACAAAACATGGTTTAGGTTGCAGGTTCAAACGTGTGAGTTAAATATTAAAATCATGTGTGATATTTGTAGATTCCCTAAATCTTCCATTATCGATTAACACGATGATTTTTGTGCTTCTCGCTATTAGGATGAGCTCACTGGGTTTGAGTGATTCGACGCTAAGAATGCCCACAACAATATTAAACAAACCTATGAGCACTTGTTATTGCGTAAATTCATATGTCAAATGATTTTTGACAAATCAGAAACCAACAAGTGCTCAATAAAGGAACTTTTTTCTGTTGTGTATCATGAATCACAGCATCCTAGTGTGCACCTCCATACATGTGCTGAATGCTATTATTGTGAATCTACGTAAGAGGAGCAATAATTTGGGTATGGGGTACTTAGTTTTTGCCATTATTGAGTACTATGGCGTGGATGGTAGTGGTCTAACCATCTACCTCCATGATTTTATAAATCACCATCATTTGTGACGTGCTGAAATCCTAAAGTCCCATAACACGAAACTTTGGCACATTAGCCAAAAGAATTATGTGAAGATTAGGACTAGTCAGGTGAGTTCAAGCATAGCACCGCCTCAGCAGGTAAAAGTGGGCTCAACTAGCGAGGAGTCAAAAGTGGAAGAAGATAGAAAAAAACTTGGTTAGAAGAAAGTGCTTGATACAATCTCTACTAACACCAAGGTAATTATAGATACACTTATGGAGAACTCTAAAAAGATAAAGGAGATGGCCCGAACACAACAACGTCAGATTCGGGATGTGCGTCGTATTCATTGATATTGTGAGGCTTAAGGCATCCAATTGTCACCTCCGATACCATCCCTACCTCCATCACCATGAGGCTTTGTTTCTAACCCACTTCTTTTAAAGTTAGTCTTTATTTTTGTTTTTTTATTTTGTTTTATGTTTTTTCCTACCATGTGTGTTTGTTTGTCTACTTCTCACATTGAGGATGATATGTTGTTCAAGTGTGGGGAGGGTCATATGTTTTGCTTTAAGTGTGAATTTTGCGTATTGTTTGATAGTTTGATAAGTTGCATTTTTGTGAATTGTGTGAATGTTTTGATGGCTTAGATGGATTGAGATTGATTTAATTTTAAGCATAATATATTAGGGTTTGAAGAGTCATTAGCTCACAAAATTAGTAATTCAGGTTCTTTGGCTAAATATGTAAGTTAATTAAGATTTAGTGTTAGTTTAACACCCTATAAGTTGTCACATTAATTCATAATTTTAGGTCTTTCAACTAAAGTAACTTTGCTAGTATTTTTTTCATGAAAACGAATAGATATAGCAACAAGGTAGGCATTAAAAAAATTATTTACTAATTTTTAAATAAATAACTATTATGCTGGCCTTAGGGTTATAAACAGAGCTAGTAACTAATTGAGAAAGTGATGTAGCCGAGTAACTAGATTGACATGCATCACAAATGTGTGCCTTCACGTTAAAAGGCTATAATGACATTCTAACTAAGTAGTTTAATAAAAACATGACTTAATCGAGTAACTGAATTGACATTCATCACTAATTTTTTCCTCCATGTAATAGACTAGGTCCATATCTACAAAAAGCAAATAAAGAAAAATATTTTCTAATAAAAACCTATTAAACTTATAAATGGCTTAACTTTTCATAAAAATGTACTTAGGAGTAGTTATAGAGCTTGAATGACCAAATAATTATTAATGTGTGTGTAAAATTGAAAAGGGTGAATAACTTGACATTTAGGTCTTCATTAATATGTATGTTTAGTCTAGAACTTCTAGATTCAGATTTTGCATGTTAATGATTTGGAATCACTTGAATGATTGTGTTTAAAGTTAAATTTATTCCATGAATTTAAAGCTACTGTCCCATTATTAAATTATGCGCTTTGTGATTTCTTCATATTTGTTGTTTTGTTTGCTTAAGGGCAAGCAAACGTTTAAGTGTGAGGATGATGATAAGTGTAAATTGCATTGTGTTTTATGGCATAATTTGATATGTGTTTAGTTGTTAATTCAATCGTTTAGTATATGTTTAGGTTAGAATTGTGTTAGTTTGTTAATTTTTTTATGTTTTAAGTATTTTATGGGTTAGTACAATTCTTTGAGCTTAAATATTAGGTTTTTTAGGTACGATGATATGTTTGTTAGTGTTTTAGGGTTCACATCAAAGAACAAAGAAGTTTTGGAGACATTTAGGCCAAAATAATAGCTCACGATCGTGGCATGTTAGACCACAATCGTTACAGAAACACCAATGTTGGCCCATGATCATGGCTTGCATGCTACGATCATATCAGAAATGCAAGGAATGACCCACAATTGTGGCCTGCATTGGGCAGACACGTAGACACTCAAGAACATCAAGTTTTGAGGGAGTTTTTAGACCTTTCAAACTTTGAAAAAACCCTAGGGCTGGTCAAAGCACGTGAGGATATAAAAAGAATAAGAAAAGAGGCATAAAAGAGCCTTTACATCAGTGACCTTGAGAAACCCTAGAGAGAGATCATCGAGAGATAGAGGAGGAGAAGAAGGAAGAGAGAAGAGGAGAAGAAGTTGACTTGAAGTACTTCCTGGATCAAGAGTTTCCGGATGTCGCTGCCTCCCATCATCCATTTCAATTATATTTCCTATTTAATTTCAGTTTCATTATTGTATAAAATTGGATTGAATAGTTGATAATAGGATTTAGAATGTTGAGAATGATCTAAACTTACATTCGAAATTTTATTCTTGAATTAATAAACTCTGATTGTTTATATGTTTATTGGATTTGTTGTGGTTTGATTCTGTGATTGCATAATTCGGTAATAAACTGAGAGGATGAATCGAATGAAAAATGATTAAATTGGACTAATGAGAGTTAGGTGATTTAATAAAACAAGAATTGAATCAGTTCAAGAAATTGTGTGAAGAGAGATCTTGCATAGGTTTCTGATAGTTTATTAGAGAACTTCATAACTAATTAGGGTTTTGGATAGGTTATGAATTAAGAGATTGCAACTTCCATAATCTGATTAGGGTTTATGATTTAGGGTTAATGGTTATAACTCAAGAGAGAGTAATCAACCCTAGGATAGTCTAGAACCAATAATCCAATAATTCATAATCAGTTAGGTTAGCATTAAGGATAAGTAAAATTCCTTTTATCTTAATTGGTATTTTCATTCGGTTGATTCTTTGGTGTGTTGCAATTGTTTAATAATTAAAATATTTGTATTTGATTCTTAATTTGATTGATTGAATTAAATTCTCATTTTTAGTGTCATTGCATCTTGGATTTTTCGTATTGTTTTTGACCCTAGATTTTAGGATTAGATAAATCCCTTCTCGTGCAATCGACACCTTTGGTACTATGCTAACAAACCATATGCTTGCAGATTATCAGAGGTTAATCATTAAAACTTACACAACCAAACATCACTTCACTTCGCCAAAGCATGATTTTGCCCTTCTCGAAAATCCGCAACGTGAAAGTTAGGTTTTTATGTCTTAGTTAAGATTTCATTGTCTTCTTTTCTGATATTGTTTGACGTTCCATTAGAAGGTGTAGACAATGTAATTATTTGTTTTGATTATATCTCTTGTTCTTTAGTTCTTTATGTAAGCTACCATAATTTTTCATGCAAAAGGATGTTATCCAACCTCATCCTATGGCCATTACTCATTTATTTCTTACATTACTTTACTTTTGTTTCTCTTCCTCACTTTGTTTAATGATATGGTTATTTAAAGATGAATACATAATCAAACTTGAAAGTTAGAGATGAATGAACAAGAACTTGATCAACTTCATATGAATATCACATAATGGAGGTGTTTATTGGATGCGAAAAGAATGAATTAACACTGCATATATTTTATGTATTTACAACAGTAACAAATTAAGTTGAAAGAAGCAAATGAGCATAGTCTAGAAGCAAATGAGGTGTTTATCGGATGCAAAATGAATGCATTAGTACTGCGTATTTTATATGCATTTGTATCAATAACTAATTAACCTGAAAGAAGCAAATGAGCATAGTTTAGAACATCCGGAAGCAATGATTGGTATGAAGAAGAAGATTATTAAAGCAAAGAACTTATGTAGATTGCATTATTTAATTAAAAGAAAAATATAAAAGCTTAACTTAATAGTTTATTTTTTATGTAATTCTTACTACTTCTACTATGGAAGAGAAGGACCTAGCATTGTGTTGCATATATATAGTTTTCAAATTTACTGCAACTCTTAACAAGAAAAATTTTATATTAAGTATAAAATTTGCATAATCTAACTATAATGGAAGTTAAACAACACATGTTATTGTTGTTAATTAATTTGTTGTGCTTTTTTTGTTAAACAAGAAATGAAGAACAATAGATTATGGATTCAAAGGCTTAGCTTCTTTTTTTATTTTATATGTTGGAAAGTTCATATGTAAGAACAAAAAGAACGTAGACAATGCAAAGTATATAGAATTAAAGCACTTTGAGGTTAGAAGACATGAAGTAAAAATGGCGATGTTAAGTATGATTTACTTGTCTGTAGGATTTTTAATTTTCCCAATTTAAGATTTTTAGTTGTTGCTTCTTCTTTTCTTCTTGGAATATTTGTCATTTTGTATTTAGTCAACTTTCACTTTGCATATGTTGGTAAATTTTGAATTTCATTATGGTGGAGTGTTGGAAAAGCAGGAAAATAAATTAAGATCAAAAGAATAAAGAATATAGGTATTGATGAACTAAGCATACTGGTACCAAAAAGGATTTCGAAGATAAAGGGCATAGAGTAATCTCTATGTTTTACAAATATCCACATGAGTCTATTTGAAGCTTGATGGAGTTAAGCTTAAAGCATGACAGGGACATGTTGGCTATGCTCTAAAAACTGGATGAATTGAATTCTCAAAATATTGAGATCTTCTTTGACCATGGTTATAAGAATCCTACAACAGATGGTGAAGGTTCAGAATCTGATAATGAATTGGAGCAAAATGAGGTGTTGTTCCAAGTTGAATTGGACGAAGATGAGGAGTTCAGTGTTATGCAGGATAGTGATCTTGGAGATGATTTTGTTAATCAGGAGTTCTTTGGAACTGATGATGAAGAATATGTTTTTGTCAGAATAAACGAGAAGAGGTGTGGCAAGATTTTGCAAATTGGGTTTGAATTTGACAATGTTGTCGATGGTATTGGTGGTAGTGGAAAGAATTTTGATGAAGTTGGTGATAATTCGAAAGATACTGGAAGAGCAGAAGGAAGTTCACATTATGGAAATGGTGGTGATGAAATTTAACCACCAATTCCTGGTGATGATGATGTGTTGATACCAAAGAAGAAATACATTGGTTTTAATCCTCAAGTTGAAATGACAAATTTTAAGTTTGAAATTGGAATGAAGTTCAAGAATGAAAAGTAATTGACGGAAGTTATAACGAAGTATGCAATTACAAATGGGTACAATGTTTCAATGGTGAGATTTGGTGTACAATTGGAAGTAGTTTGTGATGCGTATTGTCCTTTTTAAGTGTATGCTGGCTAGATTAAAAATGAGAGAACATTTGTTGTGAAGAGAGGAGAAAACTCTTATAACTTCAATAAAGTGCAGAGGAATAAACAAGCTAGTCAAAAATGGATTGTGAATGAATTCATACATAAGTTTAGGAGGAAACCGAATTGGCCAATTAGTGAAATGATGGATGATCTTGAATCAAAATATGCACTCAAGGTCACTAAAATTCAATGTTATAGGGCTAAGTGGGAAGCAATTACCATGTTTCAAGGATTAATGGAAGGTCATTATATGAAGTTATGACTTTATGGAAATGAATTAAGACGAGCTGAAAATGATGGAAGTTCATTATTGAAACTAATTTTGGTGAAAATGTCGAGAAATCAATGTTCAAATGATTTTATGTGGGATATAGTGCTCTGAACTATAGTTTTCTTAGTGGATGCAGGAAGATTATTGGGTTAGATGGATGTTTTTTGAAGACTTTCCTTGGTGGTGCATTATTATCTGCTATTGGTCGTGACAGAAACAATCAGATGACTAATATATGTTGGGATGTAGTTGAGGGAGAAAATTACCAATTATGGAATTGGTTTTAAAGCATTCTTACTGAATATTTTAACATAAGTGGAAATTCATGGACTTTTGTAAGCGATCAGCATAAGGTAAACTTTGAATATTCATATATTTGATGTTTAATTTTTCATGTGATCAACACTTTATTAATTTATGTAACCATTTTTTTTTCAGAGTTTAGTGGAAGCATGAACAAATTTGTTTCCAAAAGATGAACATAGAAAATGTGCCCGTCATGTGTTTGCTAGCTGGTCTAATTTCATAAAGGGCACATATATAAGACTTTATTTTACAAAAAGATGAATTGCACAACAGAAGTTGATTTCAATGAGGTAATAGAGAAGAGTTTGTCAGTGCAGGCTTATGAGGATTTTAAAATTAGGAATCTGAAGACACTTGTGAAGGACTTTGTGAGCACAAGACTGAAGTGTGAAATAGTACATAACAATATTTTAGAGACTTTTAATGGTTTCATTTGTGAAGCTTATACTAAAAGCTTGATCCTTGTATTAGAAGAAATTTGAGTTTCTTTAATGACTCGAATACATGAAAAAATGGATATGATGCTAAAGTGCTTAATGATATATGTCCTATATTGAGGAAGAAAATAGAGGTAGTACAATAGGATGCAAGACATTTTATGCTCAGGATAAATGCAAATTTGAAATTTGAAGACACTATTTTTGTGGACAAGTACATCATTGAAACGTAAGCATGAACTTTTTAATGTGATTATAAGATTTAACTGGGATTTCATGTAAACATGTTGTGGCTTGTATATCTTATTAGAGGGAGGATATCAATTCTTATGTGAATCAATGTTATAAGCATGATTCTTATTTAAAGAGTTACCAGTATGCTATAGAACCCATTAGTGGTCCTAAGTTTTAGCCAAAGATTGAAAATCTTTATCCTATATTATCTCCACTGATCAAGAAGATGTTTGGAAGATCGAAAAAGGCAGAAGAAAATGGATCACATGGAAGAACGTCGAAATCCTAACAATTTGAGCAAGGTTGGAGCAACTATGAGATGTCATCATTGTTATGAAATTGGTCATAATATAAAAGGGTGCAAAAATAATAATCAACCTCCAAGGCAACCTAAAATTGTTAAGGTAGTTATTTTAGTTTTATAATAAATGTCTTTTTAGTCATTTAGTGTTATTAACTTTATGTTTATCTTCAATATCTATAATGCAGCAAAAAAGAGGAAGGTAACCAAAAACTAAAGCCCCTTTATCTAGTGTTCGTAGCGGCCAAGTACAAAGATCAACACAATTCGTATCTACTAGATCAAATATTGTATCTTCTGTAGTAAGAAGAGAGACGACAATGATTAGCTAATATTAAGTATAAAATTTAAGCTTTTTTCTAACTTATATAACATTATAAATCTTCTTGTTTTTATAGGTAAGTAAAGGATTTAGAGTAATATTTGGGGAAGTTATTGGGAATACCGACTTGATAGTAAGTCATTTGAATTCAAATTTATACTACTTATATGTAATTATAAGGGAGATAATAATATTTATGTTATTGGTTGTTTATACTTCATAAATGGGTGGGAGTCAATGTCAAGTGTTACATCCTCATAATATTAATGCAATAACAACTCAAGCATCACAAATTACAATTGCGAATACAAATCAAACTAGGAGGAGGATCAAACTAATAGCTAAAAGATCTGCTACTAGGAAATCCTAACTTCTACAGTAATTGTTATATTGTATAGTTGGTGAGTATTGTTGCATTACCTAATTCAATGTTAGCTCTTTTGCTCCCCTTTTTTTAGGTATATAACTCTCTTTCTCTTTACTTTTTTTATTGAGTCAAAAGCTGAGTATATACATTCTCTTTTTGAGGTAGGTTTATGGTTTCTAATTGTTTATTGATTTGAATCATTTTTTAGTTTTGGAGCTTTCTATGTCTAAAGTAGCTGTGATTGAAGATTGATGTTTTTTAAGCTATATATATGCTTTTGATGACCTCGAATTATTGAAGAATGGCCTGCCAATAGGCTTGGTGACTGCATTCATCTTTTAGTGCATGAAATCATTCAATTATCATCAGTTAAAGGCACTGGGGTCAAGCACTTGCTTGATGGATAAATAGGCCTTTTTACTACCGTGACAAGGGTAATTAGTGTGGTGCCCAGGCGAGAGGATCTTCTAAAGATTGCGATAGCTGGACTTGTTATTTTAATTATAGGATTCATCTTACTACCTAGTGATGGTGTTGTTTTTTAACATTGTTGCTTACTCTCTACATTAATTGAGATGATTTTGACTTTAATATTCTTTTATTCAATGCCTACATAAGAGGATATTGCTGTTGATGATGCATTGTATGGAATACTAGATAGGGAGGTACATGAGATGGTATTGTTGTTATTGATGATGCATTGCTCTTAATTTACCATAGAGTCTTGCTTCAGTCATAGCTGGTTTAATGTATTTATTGCTTTATTTAGCCCTTACTGGCCATTCAAGTAAGTTGTTGGATGATTATAGTCTTTTTTTATATTATATTTGGATGAAAAGAGTCTAAGATTAGTTTTTCCTTTTACTTTTCTAAGATTTCTAACATCTTATGTATGATTTCCTTTATTTTTCTTGTCTCTTTTCATTAATATGATTTTGCTGAAATAGGTGATAGTTCATTTGTTTTTGTATATATGTGATCTTGATCACATCTCCTTTAAGCTAATTTATACTTCTAAATTTATTCTAAAAGAGTTTGAGGAAAGGCTTTTTTCATTGACATTGTTTTGCTCTGAAATATTTTTTTAAAGGTGCTTTTCTTGATAAATAAACTTTCATTAAGTTGAGGTGACCTATGCAGGTCCCATATGCTATATGATTTTGAAATTGGATTTTAATGCATATATAACTAGGTTTCATGTTTTTGGATATCAGTTTGTGAAACTGGGAATTATTTAAGTTATTAATTTTTACATGGATATCTAGTAGTTGGCCTACAAATAAAAGTGATCAGCACGCTTACGACTGGCCTACAAACAATGATACTTGGTGCAACTCATTCGTGCAATTTCGACAGCTGATTTGAATGTTTCTTTACAGAAAAATCTGAAGGCATTTTATAACTGCAGTTTCTTATATAGATATAGTGTTTATCATTAGTCTCTATTGAATTCTATAACTTGAATAAATAATTGAGATAGGAAAAAAAAAGCAAACACCAAATGCCTTCATAACTTTTTGTGCACTTAACTTTTCATTCATAACATTTCCTTAACAACACGAAAAGTTTATAACTAAATAATAAAGCGATGTGTGATTGAATAAAAGACAAAAGAGCCCCAGTAAACAGAATAAATACATTTGCTCTTCTAACTATTATAATGTCTCCATTTTTTTTGTACTTACATTCGACGACCAAGCTATGAAATCGTATGGGACCTACAAAATTAAGATATAAACATAAACATTAGGACTTTTAACAAAATTTCATTACGCACATAAATTTTTACAAATACTTACTTATTGTGAACAACAATACCCTAAACCATAAGCCCTATACTTTAAACTTGTTTGACATATTTTCTGACAAAAACAAACTTTCGTGACATATTTTCTGACAAAAGCAAACTTTTGTGTCTTTCACAAATGCTAAGTACTTATAATCGACCTTCAATTTAAATATCGATTAACATGAATTTATACGATTGGCATTGATACAAACATTAATTGAAATACTTACTTTTGTATTAATGCATTCATAAAAATGTTGACCAATGTTAGGCTTAGCATTTGATATATGTAACTTCATCTTCTCACTTCAATTGGCACAATCAATATTCAAAATCTGAATTATAAATAGAAATATCAATATTAGTTATATTTGAATCAAATTAAATTGTCACATATAACAAATAATATATATTGTAGTTATTTTACAATTGAACATGGTGCTTTCTCTTCACAAATTTGGGAATATATCCTTCCATCTTTTGCTAAACTATCAAAAGAGCAATAAATAGCACCTTTGAATCTATTAACAATACCTTGATACTCTTCCCTTGTCAAATATATACCAGGTGCATACCCAATGAAACCTACACATACTCTATTTTGCCTATATTTCTTTATCATGTTATAATATCATCATACAAATGTTTAATTACTACCTTAAATGCATCACTACTGTGATTTCTTTTTATAAATTCAGCCAATAAAGAATGACATATCAAAAATGGTGATGAAAGACCACATCATTACTACACCTATAAACTATATTCAATGTGTATATGGGTACCGACTATACTATCTTCATCACATCATCATTTCATGACACAATTATAATGAATTGTTCAAAATTCATATCACTTGTGATTGCTTATAGTATTTGAAACATCAAGGACTTAATTACTAAAAGTATTAGAGACTTACTTGATAATGTAGCAAGTAATAAATAAATCCAATGTTATGGTCATCTTTGCAATGGACAAAGAATCTTAGCAAAAATAAACACCAAGAGCAATTGACAAGTCTTGCTTCAGCACGTAATGTAGCTTTAGGTGGTTAGAATGGATACCAAATCAGGACATAACACTTAGAATTGTTCAAAAGCAAGAACAAACAAGCTCCTTTGTATAATGTAGCTCTAGTCATCAAAGGTCAAATTTCCGTTTTTGGGTACAATCAATGCATCAACCATTCACTCCTTTTAGAACAATTTCCAAGAGAAGATATAATGGTTTTAAGATATTCACAATCAACAACCGAAAGCTGCTTGAATCAAACATATATGTAGAGAAAAACATAATATAGTGCCTTTGTCAACTATAAGAATGATAGCTATATACTCCATTTGGAGAGACAATTCATGAACCTTTAACAAAAAAAAAATGTAAGGGACACTCGAAAAACGTTGTAGATTTAGAATACTTAGCTTTTTCTTGTATCTGTTAGGAGAACATCGAAATACTTTGGAATTTTTTGCGCCTGCAAGGGAGGAATGAAATAATGTCAAAAAAACTTATAAATATTCAGTGTCTGAGAGGGATTTTGGGCGTTTGGGAGGGAGGGACAAAATAATGCTAAAAAATCCATAGATTTTAGGTTACGGACTGAGTGAGAATGATGAGGAGGAAGTGTTGTTTTAGTTTTGTTGAAATGACTTCGTTTTACTATCATCGAAAAACGATGTTATTTCACTAATCTCACAAACTTATCCTAATGACACTGACGTGTCTGATTAGTGAGGGTCCACTGACAAGTGGCAGTGCCATGTCAGTTAAGATAACGATGTGACTAACGTCACGCTAGAATTAAAACAAATTGAAGGTTTGAGTATTTTATTGCTACTTTTTAAAGTTTGTGCTACAATTGAAAATTTGAGGAAAGTTTTGACTTTTTTTGGTAACTAACCCTATTATTAACATAAAATATTAAAATATTAAATATGATTGAATTAAAATAATATATTTAGTTATGTAATTTATAATTACTTTATATAAGTCTAATAACATTAAAATTTTATTTCATACATTCTTATTTGTATTTTTATTATTAATTAAATAAATTGTAGAAAATTTAATCATTTTTTATGTATAAATAATTGATATTTTATATAGGAAATATTTTAAAATTTTCAATTTAGTCCTAAAATTTTTTAAATTAATAATTTTCATCGATATTTGACCAATATTATGGTTATTGGTAGGTACCAATCGAAAGAGTCGATACTAACTAGTGGCAGAGTTCCGTATAAAATTTTCCTTTTTGGTACTAGTTATTTGCTGGTGGTACAACTTATACTGATCAGTACGAATTGATATTTTGAACAATGGTGTGGCGTCAAGGAGTGTGACTTTTGTTCTCATGTACCCAAAACGAAAAGGGTTAGTGTGTTTTGAAAATGAGCGGCACTTGATATACTTCAAGTGGGTATAAACTCAAATCCTAGGTTCTTTTCGATCACTTGCTTAGTAAACTGGGTCCATACATCAAAGTGACAAAGCAAAGCACTATCCTACCAAACTAATATCCTCTTGAAACAATTCTCTTCTCCTAACCACCTCTGTAAGAACAATATGTGTTTTGGTTAAATATAAAGACGGCTTTGAGTTGAAAAATCCTGCACTCCCTAAAAAGTCTCAAGTACATTAGTGCTTTAGCGAGTTTATTTAGCGTCTAAGACAAGCTATTATGCGGCACTAACAAAGAAGTTGTCTTTTTGTTGAACTGGTGCCAGATGTGGCTTCTATGATGCAAAGAGAGATCACCACACCGCCCAGAAACAGTAGTATAATTTTATTTATCTAATCATTCATCTGGCGGGTTCTTTTCATGTCTCTATAGTGGGCATTTTTTTAGTGGCTTCAGAGAACCATACGAAAAAGTTCAGAATTTATAGTCAAGGAAGAATATTTTCCAAAACTTTTGTTTCGCAAACATATTTAAAAGATAAATGTTCCAATTTACAGAAACTGAGAAACATATATTTAAACATAAATGCATTCAGATACAGAAAGATTGATTTTAAAATGGTATCCAAAAGTATAAAAGAATGTCCAATAAAATTTGTGCTATGCTTAAACCCCCAGGGTATATTACCTCCTCTTTTGGTTTATAATATTGTAAATTATGTGATTATGTTAGACGCCTGTGTGAACTTTTAAGTAATGAAAAACTTAATTATGTAATAATAACTAATAAAGTGTTATAACTTAATTTATTTTTTTAAAATATCCTTAACTATAGAAATTGAGAGTTAATAACTAGTAATGTGCTTAATTTAACCTTTATAAAAAAGTTTATACATTTTCTTCAAGGCTATTAAAGAAAGAGATAAAAGAATCTCTCACATTTATATAAATTCTTAAAATATAAAATATTGATTTAATAATATAATTAGAGATATGAAATTTAAAATTTATTTATTTTTTAAAATGTTTATTGTTTACATAATGTCCTAAATTGTAATCATGGTTAAGAATAGAAAGAAAAAATATACTTTACCTTAAGTAAGCTCTCATTGAGCTTAATATTTAGTAATGGTTCTAAAATAAATATAGATAATTTCCTTTCCAATTTTCACTAACAAAAGAAATATATGACTAGCAGGGGAAAGTCCATCAGTGAACAATCTCTCCCCTCATGTTTGCTTAGCTTTTTGTATTTCTACTTTCATTTCTCCAACTACAAGTTCCTATATCTTTTTTCTTACTTACGCCTTCGTTCTTCATTTTCTCTTTTC
Organism: Erythroxylum flavicans; assembly: GCA_027576715.1. Classification (NCBI taxonomy): domain Eukaryota; kingdom Viridiplantae; phylum Streptophyta; class Magnoliopsida; order Malpighiales; family Erythroxylaceae; genus Erythroxylum; species Erythroxylum flavicans. Next base: position 3,162,401 of record JANZXP010000009.1, read on the forward strand.
TTTCTTTCTTGGATTAGTTTATTTGTCATGTGTTCTTCCATTTTTGTTGCCCTTGTTATCTCAAAGGCTCAGGTTTTGAAATTGACCCCAATGTTAGATCTTTTCTTACTTGCTTTCTTTTCTTGTTAATCTCATGGGAATTATAAAAACATAGTCTATTTTATATTCCCAGCTCTACAATATTAAGTATCCCACCTAAACTATACAATTTATCCATTCTAGTACATATTGGTTCAATTACTCTCTTTTGTTATCTTTTAATCTTGTAAGGAGGTGGAATCCCTTACTTTATCGTGCTCAATGTGATTGCCAGCTGATTAACCATATGGACTTCATTTCCTGTGAGATTTTTTCTCCAATCCTCTAGCTACTATATTCATTCCAAAATGCAATATTATGTTATGCAAAAATTAGTCTTGTGTCTTTGGCTCCTCTAGAATACTCTTGCATTTCTTTCTTTTTAATAAAAAAGAGTATATTATTGTTGCAAGGATCATCTTCATCATCTTATAATCTACCTTGTTCTTTGTTTGAGTTCTAGTAATTCTCTACCACATGCCCTTCCAATCAGTTGGGATCCATTGAATATTCAACAGTTCTCATTTTATTAAAGGGATAACTCTCAGTCCATTCTTAACCAAACCATTAACTTAGAGTCTCAAGACCTCCCTCCTGTTGTAGTCTAATAGTTCATTCCTCACTTGGTTACCTTAAACCATTAGTTTTCTCCCTCTCTCCCTTTATATCTCCCTTGTCTTTTACTTTTATCTCCCAACCTACTCCCTATGCTTAGTAACAAGAAAAGTTCCCTCTTTGAAGTCAATCATTAAGACCTTATAGCTTCAGGTATTAAAAGATTTTTCTCTTCTGGATTAGCTACATCATTGCCCTTTAAAACATCTGAAAGGTATCACCATGTTAACTCCTCTTATGGACAACTTAAAGGAAGGAGCATTAAAATGGACAGTAACTTCACTTGGTTTCTTAATGGGTAACTGCCCAACTTTCTCATTGTTGAACATAGGGGTAACTAACACAGGGAGAACTTAGGCCTGAATGTGTTTTTAATCAATGAAAAAATAATCTTTTTTTATCTTAAGTTAATTGTGTGGACAAATTTTGTGGAAAATTGGAAGGAAAATAAAAGGATGCTATATATATATGTGTGTAGTGAGGACAATTTGACCTTAAAGAGGAAATGGAGTTGTTGAACTTTGATTGTGATTATGGTGAACTAATTGGGTCAGATAGTGTTTTTGAAGAAATTGATAAGTTAGAATGGGTAAAAGATGGTATTTAAGTTATTTTCAAAGTTAAACTTTGAAACGGAGAATAATAGGTTAGCTTATAGAAGTAAGCAGAAATATGATTAGCTTAAATGTTATGCGATTATATACTAATCTCAAATTTGGTTAAATCGAATATATAGTTTTAAATGCCTTGTTTCCTAATTTGGAAATAAATGCCTAAGTGAAATGCGCTTTGTTCAGGTAAAGGAGAGGCATGGAACAAGTAAGTGTGCTTGGTGATAAGTTACAAAACTGTGATTGTATTTTAAATTGATTTTATGAAAATGATTTCTATTCTATAATATTGATTATGAGTTCTATGTGAATGACGCATTACAAGTAAATATTTCTATTATAAGTTTATGATTTAGCAATATATGAATAGAAGTTTGAAAGTTAAATCTTATATGATTCGAGTTTACATTGAGATGATGTTATTGGTTGATAAAAAGAAATGATTTATAGATTTATACATATTATTATACTGATAAGTATACTGATATGTTTTATACATGTTATTATACCAGTGTATAATGGTTAACCTAGTATGGGTAAGCGATGTAAAACCAACTCTATAACTAGTGGTTAACCAGTTGCAGGTAAGCAATGTAGAACCAGTTCCATGATAATGGTAGATTGCATAATATTTAGTATGCAGTTTAGTATGTGTTTAGTTATTAAATTGAATGCTCAGTGCATGTTTAGGTTAGGATTTTGTTATTTAGTTAAATATTTGTGTTTCGTGGGTTAGAGCACACAAGTGAGCTTTAATTTTATGTGTTTAAGGTGCCTTGATGTGTTTGCTAGTATTTTAGGGCAAATATCAAAAAATGAACGAGAATTGAAAAAAACTCGAGGCAAAACCCATGGCCATGATCGTGTCCAATGTGCCATGACCATGATAGAAGTGTGGATGAAGGTTCACAATCGTGGTTGTTCTCACACGATCGTGACATAAAGGGGAATCAAGTGCCATTATTGTGGCACTATACGCTTTGCCCTGGGCTTCCTCCGATTCTCCTTCATTCTTTGATATTGGCCCTAAACCATTAGCAAATACATCAAGGTACCTCAAATACAAAAGATTGAAGCTTAACAAATAACCATGATTGGGGACAAATGACCGAAGTAAACAAAAAATAATCATCCGAGAACAGAATGGAGCCATATCTGTTGACCAAATGATAGAGATTCAAGTAAAAATTAACAGCTTATCATGACAGCTGAATAGCATGAAAACTTTCTCTTCAACCCCTGTTAAGGCCATTTAACAAAGATGCAAGCTATACAGCCAGGATAATCATGATACCATTGACAGTGCATTGTAACACTAGTCAAAATAAACCAGACTACTACTACAGCAGTGGTGAGTCTAGGTCGATCCCACAGAGAGCGTGTGTAAAGTTATTGAAATGAAATTAATCGGCATTAAGGTAAAGGGAGGCTTTGGATTTTGGAAATAAGATAATAAAATAATGATAGACTAATAAAAACAAATTAAAGAAAATATGAAAAAATGATAAAAGTTGTTCCGTTAGGACCCGCTTCTTTGGTTCAATCTCGACCTACACCCTAATTAAACATATCTCATTGATTTGTTATTCTCAAACCTCTCTTAGCAACTATTAATCATGGATTAATAATTAACCCAAGTTTTCCCTTAGGTAATGTTTAATTAAGATACGATCATTAATTAAACCTAACCACGAAATAACCTAGGATACGATCTCTAAATTTAATTAGGCAGTAGCATTACTAATTAGAAATTTTGATTAATCAGGGTAACAGCCATATATGATGTGTCATTTAACCTAGTTCATGTTATCCCTTATGATTACAAATCATTAGTCACTACATGATAGTGCGTGTTGAGTGCACAGCAAAATTTTCCTGACTCTGCACACTAAAATTTATAGTTATGGTGAGTCAGGATCAAATCCATAAGGAATGTTTGTTTAATTTTTGTAACAAAATTAATTAATGCAAGGAAAATATAAAAAAGGAGTTTTGAATTTTAATCAATTTAGAAAAAATCAAAGTAAACTATCAAAAACAAATTAAAACAAGTAATAAAAATTATTAATGTGTATAAAATGAGTAAGGTTTAGTTTTAGGGTGAATCTCAGCCTAAACATGATCAAACATATTCCATCATCCTAATTTCTTTACAACTCTTTTCGGATTATCGATCTGAAACTAATAGAATGCTCTCCTAATCTCGATTTTCCCTTAAGTTTTGTTTAAACAAGATACAAACATTAATTAAACCTAACTACCGAATAATCTAGGATATGATCTCTAAATTTAATTTGGCAGCCACATTATGAAATGAAAAATGATTAATATAAGCAGTAACCACACACGTTTGGGTTATCTAACTTAAGTTATGTTTTTCCTAAGGATACAGGATCATTAGATGCTAATCACAAACATCAAAAGTAACAATTACGGATTACATTTAATGTTTTAGCAATGGGTTTAAAATAGAACAATCAAAATAACGTATTAAGATCATTCATCCTAAACCCGGATCAAATCAACACTAATAGCATAAAAATTTGAAAAGAAATTACAGCCTTAAAATTATAAAAATAGCTTAACCATGACTTGGTGTCTATATTCCTATTGGGCTGGCTTCAGGAAGCTACCCTTCTATCTCCATTTTTATGCTCTAAGAATCAACATTTGTAGTATCCATTGGTATTGACACTTGAAGAGAGAATGGAGTAGAATAACTACTATCACAATTATAGTTGTCTCGATTATTCTCCTTGAAATTCCAAGAGAAAAAATTAAAGAAGCTACTGTCCACGCTCCTCTTTTTTCCTCCAGCCAGCCTTTATTCATATTAGACAGCTGAAGAATACCAAATGAAGAAGCTCTTGGTACAGCCGCCTCCCCCCCCACTCATGTCTTGCTTCAGCTTACCTTAACTAGCGCCCACACTCTATGTTCTATTCTCCAAAATGCAATAGCTAGCATACACTTCACACCTCAGCCTCCACTCACATTTTTCTACACTTCCTTTTTTTTTTAAATCAAAGACAAGATGAAAAAATTGCTCTCCACTATCGCCCTCTTCTTTGTTTTGTAAGCAACCTACACCTTCCAATCACTCATAGTTTTTCCTCCATTTGTTTAGCATATAGCCGGCTCTTGCCTTTTTTCTATATTTAAAAGCTATATGAAAAAAGTGAGGCAGCTAGGTTTTTATGTAAAATGGGACAGCTATTACATTCCTCTCCTTTAACCACACATCTCATACATTTGGTTCTTCCTTTTTATCCTAGCCGTTCACTCCTTTTCTTCTTTATACCTTCCAACATTGTTTAAAATGTGGCAATTAGGTTTAAAAGGGATATGGGACATGTGCCTTTCAAAATAGAAGAGGACAAAATGTCCTTTAATTGCTATCTATGGTGTTGTTTATGCTGTGAGTTTGATGTTCCAGCCTTCCATAGACAGTTGTCCACCATCCATCATAAACCTTTGTTTTATACTTAAAAAGCTATGTTAAATGGACAGGTGGTGTGTGTGTATATGGTGTCTCGCTCATATGAGACACCATGTAATTCTATACACTCACGTTTTTGCTTTAGCCTCCCATTCTTTCTTCTACTGAGTGAGACACCATGCAATCCCATGCACTCACGTTTTTGCTTTAGCCACACATTCTTTCTTCCACTCACGTCACACACAATGAAATGGTAGCTAGTCACTTTGCATCATATTCGGTTTATGCCATAAATCACTATCTTGTATGGGCATGAGACGTTTTAATGGCTTATTCTTCATTTCTTTTCATGTTCTTGTCTTCTTCTTGCTCTAATCATCTTCTTCTTTGTATTTCCGGCATATTTCTCATCTTTCTTAACATTTAATTATCTTCTCTTACTTTTAATCGTGTTCTTCCTTTTTCTCCATGAAAAAAATAAAGTATGAATATCAAGGAGATGGCTCAATAAGTACGCTTTTGAGTCATTTTAGCTCTTTCACTTCCGAAATGTACCTATAACCAAATATGAGCTAAAGTGAGTAATCTAATAATTTTTAAATCATTAATCAGTAAGTGTAGCATATCAAATGAATCAAATTTTAAACATAAATCAAGTTCCCCCACACTTAGCCTTTGACCGTCCTCGAGCAAATAGTCAAAACCAAAATCATAAATTAAAACTTTTATTCATTTCCATGTTTCCTAACAATAGATATCCATAAGTAAAAATTAACGACTTTCAAAACCTAAGCAAAAACTCAACATTCAAAGCTTCTACTCATGATCAATCAATATTCACTACCTTTAGAAACTAAGTAACCTGTAGGTATGCTTGGACAAAAGATGTTTAAAAAAGATAATTCCATGGGTACACTCGAACACCATTCATGATCACAACAATCCATAACTTTACATATCATTTCATTTCTCCACCAGTAAAAGTCACATCCATAATCATGAATCAAAATACTTTCCTTGGGTTGTAATGTGCATAAGAATAAGGTGGGATGTATTATAGGTAATGTAGAATAAAAGCCGTCAAGCTAGTGAAGTATGAGATATCAAACGTGCAAGTTAACATTCATTCAAAACTGGGTACTATTAGCCACAAAGAATGCAATGATTATGTTTCACAACTCAATTTAGCTTTCACACCATAAGCCACATTAACATAACACAAAAAGTGCTCCATCTAAAATAGCATCCGCCTTATATGCAATATATTCAAACACCCATTCAATACAACTTAAGGAGGATAAACTACTAATTAACAACTTTTTATATCAATTGTATTTCCTCCTTGATATTTTTATTCAAACTAACATTTTTTCTTTTTTTTTCAAAAGTAGAAGTGATAGAAGCTACATCAGCATATGATTCATAACATGGAATTTTAAAAAATATAACCTACCCATATGTATGCATATCCCCCACACTTAGGCTTTTGTACAATCACATTCATCAAGAATTAATAAATGCTTCACTAGCTTTAAGACTTGGGAGAGCATTTAGTTAGGTGCATCTAATGTGGTTTATACAAAAGAAAATGATAATAAAGCTCAAAATGGGATTAGCGAAGGAAAATTCATATAGTTGGGTAGGCTATTTGGCCAATATAGCTCATAATCCACAAAGAATGCCTAATCATTTTCATAAAAATGCATATGATAAAAATGTGGTCTCGAATATAAAATCAACACAAAGTAAGGATGTAAATATGATGAAGGTTACACATAACAAACAAAACAATGAGACTGATATAGATGCATCGGTTTAATATAGCTCAAAGCCTCACTAATTTTTTTTGTCTACCACTAGTCATTGCTCTTTTAAGAATAATGCACATTTACAATTCACAAGAGCAAAATTACACTATAATTATGACTAAAGAATCTTAAAAGCAATAAAAAAAAGAAAAATTTTGATTTTGTTTGTTTAATTTTGAAAACTACCTAAGAAGTGACATAAGCTATAATTAAGCTAAAAAACATGAATAAAAACTAATGTACCCCACCCATACACCTAAAACTTACATTGCCCTTAATGTAAAATCAAATGCAAGAATTGGAGCAATTAACAAAAATCGCAAATGAAAAAATATAAAAGACAAAAATTAACTCCCCTTGGGTTGCCTCCTAAATAGCGCTTTTGTTTAACATCATTGGTTCAACCTCTGGTAGCATGCATCAAGTGGCACCAGTCACACCCTCCAGCATCAACACCTCCAAATCCTCCATTTGGAGGCCCTTATAATACTACTTTAAGTGATGACCATTCACTTTGAATGTCGTGTCAGTTTTGAGGCTTCGTATCTCCACTACTCCAAAAGGAAAGATATGAGTGATAAGAAATGGACAAACCTAACGAGAATGCAACTTAAGTAGAAAGAGTTTGAGTTTGGAATGATATAGTAACATTTTCTACCCCAACGAGAGGCTTTTCCCCAAAATCATCTTATCATAAAAGGCTTTCGTCCTCTCTTTATATATCACTACATTTTGATCTGACTCATTCCTCGTGTCTTCCAACTTTTGAATCTACAACTTACTATACACTCCCGCATCAGTTAAGTTTATGTTGCATCTTCTGATAGCCCAATATGCCTAATGTGATATGGCTTCCCAAATACTAGCCTATATACCACCATCCTAATTGGTGTTTTGTAAGCCGTCCTGTAGGCCCATAGTGCATCTTCTAGTCTTATGCTCCAATCCTTCCCATTGGGCTGCCCAATTTTCTCCAGGTTTCTCGATTTGGGACTTTGACTTGCCCATTGGCTTGAGGATGGTAAGTAGTAGAAACTTTGTGCTTGATGTGATATTTTTTGAACATTGTTTCCATCACCCTATTGCAGAAGTGGGTTCATTTGTCAGTAATGATGGCTTTCGATATCTTGAACCTAGAAAGAATGTAAGACTTAACAAAATGTACAACAATCTTTGCATCGTTGGTCCTAATAGCTTTGGCTTCCACCCATTTAGAAATATAATCAACTGTAAGCAATATATAAGTAAAGCCAAAAGATGGAGGGAAAGGTCCCATAAGATCAATGCCCCAAACGTCAAAATTTTCACTGAAAAGCAAAGGAGTTTGTGACAATTAATCCTTATAGGATAGGTTACCTAATCGTTGGCATCTATCATAGGTTTTGTAGAAGGTATATACATCTTTAAATAATTAAAATCTGCTCTCTAGAACTTTATGAGCTGTCCTTTTTACTCTAAAATGTCCTCCATAAGCGTACGAAGGGCAGAAGGCTATAATTGATGATGATTCACTTTTCGGTACACACCTCCTGATAACTTCATCTACGCAGTGCCTCCAAAGATACGGTTCATCCTATACATAATATCTCTCTTTGCTATGTAGCTTATCCCTTTGAGCTTTTGACAAACCAACAAGTAATTCGTTAGTAACTAAAAAATTGATAATGTCTGCATACCATGGTGATGTTGCATCGATAGAAAATAATTGCTCACCTAGAAAGGTTTCTGGTAGAGTGATATCATCTTCTTCCTTTATTGAATGACTGAGATGGTCTACCACCACATTTTCTGCCCCTTCTTATCTTTGATCTCCAAGTCAAATTCATGAAGGAGGAGAATCCATTTGATCAGCCTCAATTTTGCTTTTTTCTTTGTGAGCAAGTATCGTAAAGCTGCATGGTCAGGTTAAACAATCACTTTAGCACCAAGCAAATATGATTAAAAATTTTCCAAAGCAAAAACCACAAATAATAGTTCTTTTTTAGTAATGGAATAATTCAATTAAGCTAGGTTTAGAGTCTTTGAAGCATAGTATATGGCATGCAAAGCTTTTCCCGCTCTTTATCCTAGAACAAACCTCATTGCATAATCGCTTGCATCACCCATAATCTGAAAGAGGAGGTTCCAATCTAGCGGTTGAATCACCAATAGGGATGTCAGAAGCTCATGAAGTTTGTTGAATGCTTCCTTCCATTTCTCGTCAAACTTAAAGGAGACATCTTATTGAAGAAGCTTACATAGTGGTGAGGCTATCTTTGAAAAGTCTTTAATGAAACTTTGATAAAAACCTGCATGCCTAAGAAAAGAACGCAGTTCTGTCAAAGTAGAGGGATAAGGTAGAGAAGAAATAAGATCAATTGTGGACTTGTCTACTTCAATAACCTTAGTAGATATCACATGGCCCAAAACTATACCTTGATCCACCATAAAATGACATTTTTTCCAGTTTAACACAAGGTTAGTTTTTATACATCGCTCCAAGATAATGGCAAGATTCTTAAGACATTCACTAAAATAAGATCCATACCAAAATCATCCATGAATTCCTTGATAATCTTTTTAACATATTCGAAAAAAATTCTTACTATACACCTTTAGAATATCGAGGGTGTATTATATAATCGGAATGACGTCCTTCGGTAGGCCAACGTACCACATTGACATGTAAATGTGGTCTCTTCCTGATCTTCTAGTGCGATCAAAATTTGAAGATAGCTATAAACGCCATCTAACATGCAATAATAGCCATAACCAGCCAATCTCTTAAGCATTTGATTAATAAAAGGAAGGGAAAAGTGGTCTTTATGAGTAACAAAATTTAATTTTCTATAATCAATACATACTGGCCACCTGGTTTGCACTTAGGTGGGAACCAACTCACCTTCCTAGTTTGTACAATGATTCCAAACTTCTTTGGAACTACTTGGATAAGATTTACCCACTTATTGTCAAAAATCAGGTAGATAACCCTAGCATCGAGAAGCTTTAGCACCTCCTTCTTTACAACTTCCATCATTGGAGGATTCACTATACGTTGGGCTTGCCTTGTGGATTTTACATTCTCCTCCAAAAAAATATGGAGCATACTATGATAGTCCACCCAATGGCCTTCTTATGCTCTCTCAACGTTCGAGCTAGCCTTTCCTCTTGATTTGAAGTCATTTTGCCGAAATGATAACTAGGAGAGTCTGCTTATCTCCTAAATAGGCATACTTTAAATGCATAGGGAGTGGCTTCAATTCCAATTTTGGTGCCTGCACATCAGAAGGTAACAACTTCTGGTGAACTTCAGATAATTTTATAGAAGCCAAATCATACCTTTTTCGAGAGCTTTCCAATAAGTCTAAGGCGATTGTCATTTTCATAAGCTATTTTCCCTTCTCAACATCAGTGTTTGCTTCTACTTCTATATCTTCAGTTAAAATAGTTTTTAAATGATCCCTGTTACTTAATTTAAACATTTCATGCACCAAAGGATCAATCACATCAATAGAAAAACACAATGATCATCAAAAGGATGTTTCATGGCATAAAAAATATTGAAATGAATCACTTCCCTATCAAATTCCATTATAATGGTGCCCTCAAAAATATCTATCTTAGTTTGAGTCGTATTAAGAAACAGTCTCCCTAATAAGATAGGTATCGGATTACATGAGGTGTCATCGTTCATGTCTATAATATAGAAATCTTTAAGAAACACTAACTTATTCACTTACACCAAAACATCCTTAACTACATCAATAAGATAAGCATTTGTTTGATCAGCCAGTTGTATAATTACACTTATTTCTTTCTATGGAAAATTCAAAGAAGCATAAATCGAATGAGGCATCACATTAATAGAAGCACCCAAATCCAACATAGCGTTATTGATAACAGTATTACCAATTTTGAAAAGAATGGTAAACACACCTGGATCTCGACATTTTAGAGGCATCTTCTTTCTAAATACCACCGACACATTCTCACCCATCATCACGTTCTCCTTACCCCTCAATTTCCTCTTATGTGTACACAATTATTTGAGGAATTTAGTGTATCTTAGTACTTTCTTTATTGCCTCAAGCGAACGTATATTGACTTCCACCTCTTGGAAAGTCTCTAATATCTCCTTGACCTTCTCCTCCTTGTTTGGTCTTGTCAATCTGCTCATAAAAGGTAGAGGGTTAATTTTAATAATATTGGGACTTTCAAAATTTACTTTAATACTCTAAGACTAATTTTTTTCCTTTCCTAATTCCTGCTCGATGTCTTCCTCAATAGTAATCCTTGGTGGGGTTCTCTTGGGACCCTCAATCTCCTTTTCGCTCCTTAGGGTGATAGTACTGACATTCTTTAGGTTTACCTCAGGTTGGGATGTCAATTTTCCTCCATTTTGCTATTCTAAGTGATTAAGCCTTACTACCATCTGACCCATTTGGTTTTCCAAATTTTGTGTGATTGCTTTTGATTCCTAATGGATTTGTTGTACACTCTCATAAAGTTGTTGCATACTTTGTTGTAATTATTTCATATCCTATTGAAATTACAAATTGTTAGCAGCAAGATTCTTAACAAGTTCTTCTAAAGATGTACCTGAACTAGAAGAAGAAGCTCCCTTTGCTCCTTGTTGCCTTGGTTGAAATCCTTATGCTCCGTGCAATCAATTTTGGAAGAAATTTTGCTTTCTGTTTCCTCTATAACTCAAGTTGGGGTGATCCCTCTAACCTGGGTTATACGTCTGTGAGTACAGGTTGTATTGGTTTGGGAAGTTCCCTCTTATAAAATTCACATAATCCATACTTCCCTCTTGTAATATGGGGCACTCATCAGTTGGATGGCTCGTATTTGAGCATATTCCACATACTTTCATTTGTGTCTTTCCAACTATAATTTGTCTCGAAAAAGATGTTAGTTCAACTAAACTATGTTTTATAGATGAAGTGCTTTCCTCGTTTACTCGTCGAACATTATTGTGAGTACCAAATTGTTACGTATTAGCATCCATCTGCTTAAATAGGATCTTAGCCTTGAGGGAAGTCTTCTAGCAAAATACCCTATTGCTTACTGTATGAACTAAAATCCACTCCATCAATAATAGTCCTTCATAGAAATATTAGATGAAAAGTTGCTCTGATATGTTGTGGTGCAGACAACTGACACATAACTTCTTGGACTGCTCTCAATACTCGAAAAGAGATTCTCCATTATATTGCTGATGCCACATATCTCCTTCCGAATACTTGCCATCTTTAAGGTCAAAAAATATTTCTATAAGAACAGTCTCTTCATCTCCAACCAAGTATTTATGCTTCCCGCTAGTAAATTAAACAGCCAATCCTTTGCTGCATCCTTGAGTGAAACCGGGAAGGCCCTCAACATGATCTGCTTATTCGTCACCCAGGAGCCTTTATGCTTAAACAAACCACATCAAGCTCCTTAAGATGCTTATATGCATCCTCATCTGCAAGACCACGAAAATTGGGCAATAAATGAATTAATCCAGACTTTAACTCAAAGGTAACATGTTCAGGAAAGTTAGAAAATGTAATGCATAAGGATCTTTGGGTTAAGTCTAGTTCAGCCAATTCCCTCAACTTTTTTGGATTTACCATCGTGTCTTCGAATTTTGAATCCAATTCGTCTACCAAATTTGACTTTTCTTCCATACATAATCCCCTTAATGTTCTCTCAATCTCCGGATCAAGTTGCTCAATTTCTTTATAAGGAGACCTGGTCATTACCATACACCAACAACAATAAACAATTAAAAATTAGCAAGTAACAAGTAACAAAAAGAATGATTATAAACAAAGATATTCTCAAAACACCAACTAAAATCAAGTACGAAAATTAAGCTACCACACACCCTAACAATGATGCCAAAATTTGACAGTGAGTGTCGAGTGCAATACAAAATTTATCTAACTCTGCACATTAAAATTTGTAGTTATGGTGAGTCAGGATCAAATCCGTAGGGAATGTTTGGTTAATTTTTGTAACAAAATTAATTGATGCAAGGAAAATATAAAAAGGGGGTTTTGGATTTTAATCAATTTAGAAAATAAAATAAAAATATACTATCGAAAACAAATTAAAATAAGCAATAAAAATGATTAATAAGCCAAATATGAGTAAGGTCCTTTTTTAGGGTCAATCTTGGCCTAAACATGATCAAGCATATTCCATCATCCCAACGTCTTTATAACTCTCTTTGGACTATTGATTTGGGACTAATAGAACGCTCTCCTAATCTTGATTTTCCCATAAGTTTTTTTAATCAAGATAGGATCACTAATTAAACCTAACTACTGAATAACCTAGGATACAATCTCTAGATTTAAAAATGGAAAATGATCAATATAAGCCGTAACCTCACACATTCGGGTTATCTAACTTAAGTTATGTTGTTCCTAATGATACAAGATCTTTATATGCTACTCATAAACATTAAAAGTAACGATTATGAATTACATTCAATGTTTTAGCAATAGGTTTGAAACAGAACAATCAAAATAAAGTATTAAGATCATTCGTCCTAAAACCTGATAAAATCAACACCAACAGTATAACAATCCGAAAAGAAATTACAACCTTGAAATGATAAAAATAGCTTAATTGTGACTTGGTGCCAATATTCCCATTGAATTGGCATCAGGAAGCTAGCCTACCATCTCCATTTTTATGCTCAGAGAATCAGCCTTTGTAGCATCCATTGGTGTTGAAACTTTAAGAGAGAATGGGGTAAAATAGTTGCTATCCCAATTGCCACTCTCTCGGTTATTCTCCTTAAAATTCTAAGAGAAATGTTGAAGAAGTTGTTGTCCACTCTCCTTTCTTTTGCTCCATCCAGCCTTCACATATGCATATTAGACAGCTGAAGAATACCAAATGAAGAAGCTCTTAGTGTAGCTGCCTCCCCCACTCATGTCTTGCATAAGATCACCTTCAGTTCCCATCTTAACAATCCCCTACACTCCTCGTTCTATTCTCCAAAATACAGCAATCAAAAAACACTTCACACTTCAACCTCCACTCATATTTTTCTCCACTTCCCTTTTATTAAAATATAAGTCAAGATGATAAAATTGCTTTCCACCATTACCCTCTTCTTTGTTTTATGAGTAGCCTACACCTTCCACACACTCATGGTTCTACCTGCAATTCTCTAGCATATAGCTGACACTTGCCTTATTTCTTTATTTAAAAGCTATGTGAAAAACAAGTAAGGCAACTACGTTTTTATGTAAAATGGGATAGTTGTTACATTCCTCCTTTTAATCGAACATCATACTTATTTGGTTCTTCCTTTTTATCCTAGTCGTCCGGTCCTTTTCTTCTTCATACCTTCCTACATTGTTTAAAATCGACAGCTAGGTTTAAAAGCAACATGGGATAGGTGTCTTTCAAAATAGAAGAGGACAAAAAGTCCTTCGATTTTTACCCTTGGTGTTGTCTATGTCATGAGTGTGATACCCTAGCCTTCCATGTGCAACTATCTACCATCCATCATATAGGTTTGTTTTATACTTAAAAAACCATGTTGAATGGATAGGTGGTGTGTTTGTGAGTGATGTCTCACTCATTTGAGACACCATACAGTCCCATACACTCACATTTTTGCTTCAACCTCCCATTCTTTCTTCCACTCATGTCACATACAATGAAATAGTATCTGGTTACCTGGCATCATCTTTGATTTATTCCATAAATCACTATCTTGTATGTGCGTGAGACATTTTAATGGTTCATTCTTCATTTCTTTTCATTTTCTTATCTTCTTCTTGCTCTAACATCTTCTTCTTTGTATTTCCTATATATGTCTCATCTTTCCTGACATTTAGTTGTCTTTTCTTGCTTTTAATTGTCTTCTTCTTTTTGCTCTATGAAAACAATAGAGTATGAATATCAAGGAGATGGCTTGATAAGTATGTTTTTGAGTCATTTTAGCTCCTTCACATCTAGTAAAATACACTTAACCTGGGCAGTCAGCATTGATGTCACCTCTGAACATCCAAATTTCTAACCCTTCATGGGTCTGTGCCAAAAAATGCCTCAGCCCTATTAAAATAACCCTAGCTGAAGACCCTTAAAACCTTGCTACTGTTCTATTCTTCTCTTCTAAGATATTGTTCTATTTCGTGAATTATTTTTTGGTCCACCCCCACTATTCACTATCTTTAAAACCTTCCTGTCTCCGCTTTATTGTTTTATATTTAAAAGGCTCCCTACACCTACATTTAACGCAGACTTGTTTGCATTTCCTTCCCTACCTATCATCTGCGTTGTCATTTTGGGCTCCTTATTTCCCACTCTGATGGTGCATTTTTGTCCTTGCAGCTATTGTTTTCCACTTCTGCGCCTAGATTTTCTCCTTGTTGCTTGTTTCTGTTTTGCTCCATTTTCTTCCACCTTATGCACATCATTTTGGCATGCCTTTGTCCATGAATTGAATGTAGTTTCATGCTTCATCTTTTCCCAGTTGCCACCTTCTACTCCTTTATTTTCCATAAAATTCATATTGCATATACCTATGTAAAAACATGGACAGTTGTGCAAGTTTTCTACTTCTTTATTTTTCCATTTTTTCTTGTCTTTTAATTTTCTTGTTTGTGCTCTATAAAGACAAGTGAGTATTAGTCTTCGAAAAATGGCCCAAATATCGTGCTTTCGACACACTTTAACTTCTTTGTTTCTGAAGTATGCCTAAAATCACATATGAGTCAAAGTGAGTATCTTAAACTATTTCATGTCAATAATCACTAAATGCTATGGAATAATTTCACAATCAATTAAGCATTTATCAATTTCAACCATACTTAGCTTTTGACCATCCTCGAGCAAAGCATTAAAATTAAGCTCAAAACATTGTCTCATTTCCTATATGTTTTAAGAATACATAATCATAAAAAAAGATGAATGACTTTCAAAAATCATAGCAAGAAGTCAACATTCCAAGCTTTTACTCATAATCAATCAACATTCATCATCTTCAAAAACTAAGCAAGCTAATGGTAGACTCAAAAAATATGTTTAACTAAAATATATCTATAGGTACACTTAACACCATTCATGATCATGTCATTCCACAACTTTGCATATCATTTCATTTCTCCACGACTAATGTTCACATGCAAAATCATGGATCAAAGGACTTTTCAAGGTTGTAATGTGGGTAAAGGTAAGATGAGATGTATTTGGGATAAGTAGTATGATAGCTATCAAAGCTAGTGAAACAAAAGTAACATTCAATATACTATTAAGTGAAAAAACCAACATTCACTCACAATTATGTACATCAACTATGATGAATGCAAACACAAGTTTCACAACTCAAATTTGAGCTCTCATACACAAACCACATGAAGTATATACTAATATGAAGGGATCACTTATACAATTGATGACAATACGTTGAAACCATAAAGAGTGACCCTTCTAAGCCAACATCTACCTTATACTCAACATACTCAAGTAACCCATTCAATACAACTTTAGGAGGATGCATTAAGTATGAATAACCTTACAAACCATATTGCACTTCCTCCTTGATACATTTATTTAAACAATTCTTTTTCTTTTTCTTTCTCTGTCTCTTCTTTTGGCTTTTCTCTTTTCTTTCTTTCTTTTCCTTTATTTTCTTTTCTCTTATAAAAATTAAAATAAACTACATTAACATGGGAATTTCAATGATAAGATATAAAATAACATCCCAAAATTATAATCAACCCACATATATGTACACCCCCACACTTAGAATTTTGCACATCCTAAACTCAACAATCACAAATGTTCCACTAATTTTATGGCTTGGGTATGACATTTGGTTAAGTATAAAGCATGTAATGTGGTTGATACGGAAAGAAAGGCTAATAAGGCTCAAAGGAGGCTTAAGAAGGGAAAGATCATGTTAACAAGGTAGGCTATTAAGCTAATGTATCCTATAATGTGGTTGATACAAAAAGAAAGGCTAATAAGGCTCAAAGGAGGCTTAACAGGGGAAAAATCATGTTAATGGGGTAGGCTATTTAGTTAATGTAGTCTATGAAACAAAGAATGCCTAATCATTTCCATGTTAATGCATGTGATAAAAATGTGGTCTCAAATAGAAACTCAAAGCAAAGTCAGGATGTACATGTCATAAAGGTCACACATTACCAAAAGAAGATAAGATTAATATAGATATGTCAGTCTGATAAGGCTCAAAATCTCACCAACTTTATCTACCACTAGTTGATAGTTGTGATTTGTAATATATTTTAGGGTTTAATTTGTTATATATTAAGTGTTAATTTGATTGTTTAGTGTGTGTTTTGGTCTTAATTGTGTTACTTTTATGTGTTTAAGTGTTTTTATGGGTTAGTATAAGTTTTTGAGCTTAAATGTTATTTTTTTGAGCTACCTTGAAGTGTTTGTTAGTGTTTCAGGGTAAACTATAAAGATCGGAGATTTTTTGAAGAGTTTTCAGCCAAAACCGTGGCCCATAATCGTGGCATAATAGGCCACAATTATGACAAAAAGAGGCGAGCTAACAACATCCAGGCCATGATCGTGCACTTTGGGTCACGATCGTGATAAAGAACCCTGAACCAAGCCAGGATCATGCACTTTAGGCCACGATAGTGATATAGAGAGTTAGGCACTGGTCACATTCATCGCAGGCAAGGGCACGATCTTGGCCTGCATCGGGCAGACATAAAAATAACTGAAAATATCAAAATTTGTAGGACTTTTTAGACCGTTTCGACCACGAATCAACCCTAGGCCTTCCAAGATATAAATAAAACATTAAAAGAAAGAGGAGGAGCCTTTGAAGCCATTTTGCATCAGTCAAATCTAAAACCTTAGAGAGCATATTGAGAGATTTGAGGAAGGAGAAGAAGGAAGAGAGACACGAAGAAGAAACTTGACGTGAAGTACTTCCCGAAATAGGTGGTTTCCCACTATCGCTGCCTCCACTAGTCCATTCTAACATTATTTTCCTTCTTTATTTAAATTTTATTGATGTATAGAATTGGGATAATCATTGAGAATAGTTGTTGCTAAATGTCAATTTTTATCTAAACTCACATTTGGGATTTGGACCTTTGATATTAATGAAGTTTGATTTATTGTGTTTTCATTGAGTTATTTATGATTCAATATCTGTGCTTAATAATTTAGCAATAAATTGAGAGGGTGAACTGAGTGAATATCATCGAATTAGGCTAACAAGAGTTAGGTAGTTTGATAGATAAGAATTGAATCAAATCGATAAAATTTTGTAACGAGAGATCGAGCATAAGTTTTCGATAGGTTATTAGGCAAATTCAGAACTGATTTAGGTTTTGAGTTAATTGGAAATCAAGATATTACAATTCCATAATTTAAATTAGGGATTGTACATTAGGGTTAAAGATTATAACTTGAGAGAGAGTAATCCACCCTAGGACTATTTAGACCCGATAATTTCATAATTGCATAATCAAATAGATTTTTATTAAATTTGGATTAAAACCCCCTTTCTCTCAATTAGTAGTTTCTAGGTTGATTCTGGATTGGGATGTGCAACAACTGCTTATGGATGAATGAGCGAAGCAGGCAACCGACTACTTTTAGAGAGTAAAAGGGAATTGTCGTGGTCGATCAAATGACTGAGATGCAAGCAAAGATCGACAACTTAATAGTATGAGGGTGTCATCCTCAACTCTGATGAAGGCTGTATAGTTAAAGTGTGAACTCTGTGACTGGTTAGACCATGACACCGTGGACTGCTACCTAATGAAAGAAGGCAATCAAGAGCAAATGAACTATGTAGGAGTGTAGTATGGACAAGGAGGGGGTAAAAATCCTTACTCTAACACATACAACCCCGAGTGGAAGAACCATCCTAATTGCTCCTAGTTAAACAACAATCTAGGACAGTTTAGGCCTCAAGGACAATCGGGCTTTCAGCTAGATAAAGCAAACTCGATGGAATCAAAGTTAAACAAGATTTTATATAAGAAAGGAGGCATGGAGGAGGCACATAGGAGGCTTGAGAACAAATTCGAGCATGTAATCTAAAAGTTCAAGTAGGCCAATTAGCAGAGGAAATGTCCACTTAGAATGCTGGAACCCCGCTCTAAGCAATACTGAGTCCAATCTAAAAGAAAGGATTATGTTCATTAGTCAGACACAGGGTGAAGAACCAGAGTGGGTGCAGGAAGAAGCAAAAAAAGGGAAGGTTCAAGAAGACCTTTCGAGCGAGCCAAGGATTGAGCCAATTAAGGCAACTCGATGTGTAAAGAGGGCAGCAAGGAAGCTAGAGGAGATTGAGCAAAATAAGGTTGAGGAAGTGATGTAACAAGTATAGACGAAGTTCACATTAAAGGAATCTGTCAAGAAGAAGGTTAAGGAGCGAATATCAGAAGAGGACCCTAACATCGCACAGAAGAAAAAGAAGTTAGGGGATTTTTTCATCCCCTGCAGCATCAATAGAATCATCATAGACAAGGCATTCGTGGATCTAAAGGATTATAAAGGATGTCCAAGTAAAATTTGACAAATATACCTTTCCCACAGACTTCTACATATTGGACATTGGAGAAGATGTGGATACCACAATAGTTCTTGGAAGACTGTTATTGACAACTGTGCATTCAATCATTAACGTTGGTGGGGGTGAATTAATTTTAAAAATAGGAAAAAGTAAATAACCTTCCAAATGTCACATAAAGATTACAGATCTCCTTTACCTCCACAGAATAGCAAAGAATTTGATCTTTGAGTTGAATGGGAGGATATCGAGGATATTGGAAATGCATTTAAGAAGAAGCGCTTATGAAGAAGAAGGTGAGGCAAAGAGAATTGCAAGGAAGGTGGGAACTATAGCATTGTAACTAAAGTTCAAACTTTGAGGTTAATGATGATGCTACCATTGCATCATTCAATCCGACCACCATAAGGAGTGTCGAGCTACTGACATGAAAGGAAGTGCTATATAAGAGGTAACCAATGGAAAAATTAGTTTCTTTTTTATTTTTGTTAGAACGTTTAAATTCAGTTCTAACTTCACTTTTACATTCACTTTCATTTTAACTTTATCTCTCTAGACTACAAGCTCAAAAAAGCTCTCACATCTCTCTAAAAGTTTCAACCTTTCAATTTTCTTCCAAATTCTACCCAATTATGTTGCGCATTAAATAATCAGCTTGACGTGAGCAAGTCGGACGAAATCAAGTTACAGGATGTGGAAAAAGAAACCGAGTAGCAGACTTCAACACGCCCTTCCTGATCTACACAGAGGATGAAGGTTTTCGTTTTAGAACTCTTAATGCTAGACATATTGTAGTTCCCAAAAAGCTTTGATTTTGACACATTTGATAGGCTAAAGTTGCGTGAGAGGGTAGAAAAACTAGTTGAGAGAATCTAGTAGGCCTAATTTATACGGTTCCAATTTTCTATCTACCAGGAGCTTGCACTGGAATTTTCCACTTCCTTAACTTATGACCTAAGGAATCCCAAGGAATTATGGTTTAGGTTAGGATGACGAGCCTATAAATTGAATATAGAAATCATGTACAAGATCTGTGGATTCCCCAAATCCTCCATCATCGATCATGATGAGGATTTTTGTCCATCTCAATACTTGAATGAGCTTACTAGAATTGAGCATTTTCACACCAAGAATGCTAATAACAACATCATAAAGTCCCATAAACACTTATTACTGCACAAATTCATGTATCAGCTACTTTTTAAAAAAGCAAATCAACAAGCCAATTACCACACGATTGATAAAGAACAGTGCAGAACACATAGAGATGCAGCCCCCGTACATAGATGTCAACACAACCCAAAGCTACAATCACAACCCATCGATCAACACACTAACGTCTCACACCTACCCCCAAACATAAGATGGATTGTTCACAATTAACTTCAATACAGCCACACACTCAAAACAGTCACGCTGCACACATAGACATAAAACTGTAGTTTTCACTCCAAAGCTACGCACTTCATGTTTTATTGAAAACCACTTAATTCATGAGAAAATTCCAGCAATGCCCTTCAGCCCCCACATTCACGAAATACACCATAAGTCTTTACAAGATCCACATCTATTCAATATAGGATTTCATACTATCTAGAATATTATCCAAATATGATAAGTCTATGTGATAAGATAATAAAAAATCTAATAAGTCCAATTTATAAAAATATGCCAAAATAAAACAAGTAAATATATACAACATATATCTAGCAATCTCTCTCTTTTTTGCATATTTGTCACAAATACTAGTCTCCCCCTAAATCACATAATTGGACATATAAATATTGAATCCATAATTTGAACTCCTCCTCAATTCAACATCAAGTTTTAGAAAACATCTATGGAAACAGTAATCTTTTTTTTAGTAAGAGGGATAATAAACAAACAAAAGACTAGTGCCTTAAAAAGGCAACAGATCTCTCATCACTCTGGAGCAACAATCTCATTCCCGGAATCATAACATCCCACAAGACTAAGCCTGAAGAGCTTGAAGAACCCATTCTGGCCAAAAAATATGTGCATTGATTGCCCTCGCGAAGGATATGAGAAAGAGAGCATGTCCAATCTTGATCTAGCAAAACACGAATGCCACTAACAAGGCCAAAACATGGATGAACATTGGGGCATGATCCCATGATAAACTTGACATCTAAAGAATCTGACTCCACTAACACCTTTAGATAACCACGAGCCTAGGTCAAGATCAAGCCTTGCCGAATAGCTTGTAATTCAGCAACCACATTGGTGTAGTGCCTAAGAAAACCTGAAAAACCCACAATCCAACTAGCATTCTCATCTCGCAAAAGACCTCCATAGCCAGCATTGGCTGCATTGCCAAGAGACCTGCCACCACATTAAGCTTCACAAAATGAGGTGGAGGAGCACACCACGAGATCCATCTATCTGTTGTCGGGGAATGTTGGGGAGATGACGAAGTAAAGACCAGCATACAATCACTCAATAGATTAACATACCATCTATGTTGCATAATAGCTAGCATCATCACTCTTTGAATAATCTCTTTATTTCTAGCACACCAAATCACCCACGCTCCAACCAAAAACTAGATAACATGCTCAAGCACAAGCTTAGAATCTAAGACATACTGATTAATCCATTCATCAATGGTAAGAGTAAAAAATGTTTCCGTAATGTCATCAATCATAATGCGCCAAACTTGAGAAGCCCATATGCAGTCATGGAGAGCACGAATGACCGATTCCTGTCTCCTTCCACAACGCAAACAGAGAGGGGAAATGCTCATATCACGGGTATAGCGAAGAAGATTAGTTGGGAGGCGTTGCCAACGAATCTAGCACAAGAAAAAGCGAAACTTTTGGGGCACCTTTAGTTGCCAAATATGCGTCCATTTTCTGGAAAGGTCAGGTGGAAAAGGTAACCAAGTAATTAAGTCATAACCTGACTTCACGGTGTAGCATCCATAAGAACTCTCTCCCCAGATTAGCTTATCATTCATGCTCAATGTATAAGGTATAGGAATATCCATAATTCTATTTCTTACATCCCATGGTATCATGGAATGGACTGCAATAAAATCCCACTCATTATGAGTTGAAATTAAATCCTTCACCCTAAGGTGTCGATCTCTATCATCAATCATCCAGACTTGCTGAATAAGAGGAGAAACATCAACCCATCTATCATACCAAACCGAGATCTCTTGCCCATTGCCTAAACGCCAACAGAACCCATCCTTCAAGTAAGGGATTGTACGTTGGATAACATTCCAGCAAGATAAGGATTAGACACCTTGCAGACCTCTAAAACCTAAGAATGACGCATGTATTTTCCAAGTAGAGCATGAACAAAAGGTTTGGGATCCTTTATAACGAGAGACCAAAGAGCTTTGCAAGCAAAGCAATATAATTATCGAGCGCCATGCAAATATTGAGCCCACCCCTATTCTTTGGATTGCAAACAACTTCCCAATTCAAAAAATGAATGCCTTTACCATGTTCCCCTGACTGCCACAGAAAATTTATACAAGTTTTATTAATGATTGAACAGACCCCATTCAGTACCCAACAAGTTTGCATGGGATAAAGGGGTATAGCCGAAATAGTAGACTGCACAAGAGTAAGATGTCCTGCCTTGTTCAATAATTTGGACTTCCATCCTTGGAGCCGAGTCTGAATTTTATCCAGAAACTTCTTGAAGTCCTGTTTCTTATTAGTACCATGTAGCAGGACACTAAGATAATTGCCCAAATCTGACGTGAACTGGAGACGAAGGCGATATCGTAATACTTCCTTGTCCAAGCGAGGTACGCTAAAAGAGATAAAAGTTTTAGACTTTTGCACATTAATGATCATGCCCCAACTGGAGCAAAATTGCCTCATGGTGGCTAAGACAACACGACATTCCTGCACAGAAGCTTGAGAGAACAATAAGACATCATCAACAAATAATAGATGAGAAATTGCAAGACTATGGGGAGAAATCATGATTGGTCTCCACTGATGACAATCCACTTAGCAAGAGATAAGGAGGGACAGTTTTGCCATACATAACACAAATAAGTAGGGAGAAAGAGGATCCCCTTGACGAATACCCCGAGAGGGATCAAAAGCTAGGAGATGAGATCCATTCCACAAGATTGAAAGGCATGAGCTAGTAACACATGACATGATAAGCGAAATAATTAAAGAGGGAAAACCAAAATCTTCCAACGTTTGCTTCAAGAAACGCCAATCTACCCTGTCATAAGCTTTGGCCAGATCAATTTTCATCACAAGCAATCCTGCTTTACGTTTAGTTTGCCGAATAGAATGGACCACTTCTTTAGCAAGAAGAATGTGATCAGCAACTCCTCTTCCCGGAATAAGGGCACCTTGCATTGGACTAATAATTGAATCCAATAGAGGCC
>JANZXP010000009.1:3205958-3222355 GCA_027576715.1 Erythroxylum flavicans
ATGAATGAATGTGACAATCTATAGGGTGCTAAATTTACACTAAGTCCTAATTAGGTTGTATATTTATCCCAAAGGCCCCGTAATTCACTAATTTCGTAGTTTACTGATTGTTCACAATCTAATAGACCATGTCTAAAATTAAAAAAAATTCACTCAATTTAAGCCATTGATACATTTACACACTTCACACCATGCAACCTAATACTATTATACAGTATGCAAAATTCACATACAAAAGAAAAACACAAAATCCCTCCTCACACTTAAACAACACTTTGTCCTCAATGTGAGAAGAGGGCACACACCCGGGGGACATAAACACAATATACGAAAAACATAAGAAGAAAATACTAACATAAAATGAAACACAAAAGGTTAGAACACAAAATCGTTTATAGTGAAAAAGATGGTGATGGCTATAGTGTTGAGACCAAATCAGCTTGACATAAAAAATGTTTCCTTATTTTATAAGTGAGTTAAGAGAACAAAAAAATTAGGACTCCAAACCGTTTCAAATTGTTCATGACTTATTTAAGAATTTACAAGAAATCTAATTACATAACAATTTAAACCTACTATTAAATGTGCTAATTTCTAGTTTTTAGCTTGACCTTCATTTTCTAAAACTCAGCCAAGATCAATTATGAGTGGCTTGATTCAACCCTTTTTGTTCAAAATCAATTTTTTTACCCGTGAGTAAACTAGAAATTGAAAGATGATCAAAAGGACAATATTGATAAAATTATAAACCCAACTAATTTCAGTAATGTCCTTTTCATTAACCGACTATAAATAAAATAGGGAATAACAAAACTCCCTGAATCTTCTATCGAATCTAACAGTTTGTCCTATATGAAGGTGAATTGCTCTCCTTCTTCCTTCATCACCTTCGTCTCCTTTGCTTCTTTTGCTTTATGAATAGAGACCTTTATTGCTTCTTCAAACTCGATGTCTGCTATCGTCTGTTTGTCATCCTCTTGTTCATCATAAGATTCAAACACATCAATAATCCTAAATGGGCTACTAACCTTTGGATTCTTAAATACATAATTCATGTGGAACGTCCCTTCATCATGATCAATCCAAAGGATAGGGTTCTTTGCATGGACATTTACCTAAAAAAATTTTATTTTCACATATGGTATATCTAGGACAAGTGGTAATAGGGAGGGTTAGAATTCTTTTCCTTGTACAGTTCCATCGTCTCTTGGTTGCCAAGGAATTGGGGTTTGACATGGTCTTCCTCTGGTTCTTCTAGCTTTACCCTTTTCATAAATGTGATAGCCTCATATTGCTCTAATTGTTGTAATTCCACTTTTCTCAAAGAGTATTCCACACTTCTCTTACAAAATTCATGAGAAAGATGTCGTACTTGAATCTCCAAGTTATGAATAGAAGTGGCATGATTTTCTGTCACTTGATTAATTTGCCCTTCTTGTCCCCTCTGCCATTCTTCCATGTCTGTGAGCTTATCCAAGATATTGTCTAATTTAGAATCCCATGAACTAGATTCATCATGTAGAAATTTAAATAGATCTAGGTGTCCCATGTGAGTGCTTGCATTGTTGGACCAATAGAAATCTGGGTGGTTTTGCCACCCCGAAGTGTACATGGTCCAATAAGGGTTGTTATTTCTCCCATCATACTGTGACTCATTGTAACTCTCAAAATTTCCTTGCTCCCTATAATATCTATTTTCCATTATTGTTCAACATTCAACTCTTCAAATATCCCATTCTATGATTTCTTGATGTGTCCTTACTTTACGCCCCAATTTTTTTAATAAAAACAAAAGTTAGTAGAAAAGCCTTAGACAGAAGAACTAAATTGCCTTCCCCGACAATGGCGCCAAAAACTTGTTCGCAAGGTTATACACATGCTAAGTTTTACTATTTATAACCTTGGTAAATTCCCCAAGCACATTGGTCATTTGCGTAGTACCTAAGGTGTCCATCCCACAAGGAAAAGAACTAGTCCTAAAATCTAACGGCAGCTATGTTCGCAAAACCTAAATTAACAATTAATGCAAAAATTAAAATCAATTTAGAATGAATTACAAGAAATTAAGCACCCAAAGAACAAACAAAAGCAAACTCACACAAATAATCCAAATTTCAACCTAAAAGGGACCAATTGAGAGAAAGGGGGAATTTATTAGAAATTAAAGAAAATGTACCAATTGTGAAATTTTCGATTTAATGGACCTAGACAATCTTAGGGTGAATTACTCTCTCTCGAGTTATAATTCTTAACCCTAATTAATAATCCCAAATTCAAATTATGGAAATTACGATCTCTCGATCCGCAATTTGTCTGAAACCTAAATTATTTCTAACATTGTCTATTAACCTACTGAAAATCTGTACTCGATCTCTCGTGACACGACTCGACCAGTTTAATTCAATTCTTTACCTATTGATTTACCTAACTCTCGTTAACCTAAATCTATGATTTTCACTGGCTCACCCTCTCAGTTTATTGCCCTGTTATAAAGAATTAAATTCAATCACAAATAATTGAATAAAACACAATCAAATCAATTTTATTAAACTCAAGAATAAATAAACCCGAAGGTAAGTTTAGAAAGAAAAAATCAACACTCAATGACAAACAATTCTAATCAATCTTAAATCCTATACATCAATGAAATCGATATAAAAACTAGAAAATATTGTCGGAATGGATCTCAGAGTCACGACTGCGGGAAACCACCTATTCTGGGAAGTATGTCACGTCAAGCATGTCCCCGTGCCTCTCTTTCTTCGTCTCCTTCCTTAATTGATTCATCTCTAACTAGGTTTTCCCTCGAATTTTTAGCAAAATATCATGTTTGTGTAGCTCTCTCGGCCCTCTAATCTCTCTTGGCAGCTATCACATCATGTTCTATTTATTCTGTAGAGGCCCTAAGTCAAACTCGAGGTCAAAACGGTCCAAAAAATCACTGAGAATTTGAATTTTCGTGTCAGCCCGACACAGGGCACAATCGTGGCCCTGCCTAACACTATCGTGGTTACCACTTTTTCCTTGCTGTCATGATCGCGGCCTGACTGGATGTTCTCTTCCATGATCGTGGCTCCTGGTGCACGATCGTGGCCTGTCTGCCTCTGACTCTTCCTCTTCTGTCACGATCGTCGCCACTGTGCATGATCGTGGCTTATGTCTTTTAACCTGAAACTCTTCAGATCTTCACCATTCTTCCCTGTTTACCCTGCAAAAATAGCACACATATTAAGGGACCTCAAAAATATACAATTTCAGCTCAAAGATTCAAACTAACCCGTAAAAACTCTTAAACACAAAAACTAATCTAATTAAATCCTAAATGCATACTCAACACTCAATTTAAGACAAAATGCATAACAAATTAAAACCTAAAACATCAAACAAAACAATACTATCAACATCCCCATACTTAAACATTTGCTTGTTCTCAAGCAAACAAAACAACAAAACCTAACAAGATAAACACACCATGCAATAATGTGACAATGGCTCTAATCTCCATGAACTAAATTTAATCTTGGACACACCCATTCGAATTATGTCAAATCATTAACATGTAAAATATGTGTCTAAAGGCTACTAAATATACAACTAACTCAAGACCAAGTGTTAACCTATTTACCCATTTCAATTGTGCACACACATTAATAATTTTTCGGTCCCTTATAATCAGTATCTGTTCTTAGGTATAGTTCCATGAAACTTTAAGCCTATTATAAGTCTGCTAGGTTTTAATTTAAAACATAATTTTTTATTATCATTTTTTCTCCCAGGACTTAGCCTTTTACTCGAAGGCAAACAATGGTGATGAAAGTCGATCTGATTACTCGACTAAATCGTTTATTAATAACTTGGTTGAATCATCATTATAGCCTTTTTATGCAAAGGCACACATTTGTGATGTGTGTCGATTCGATTACTCAGCTACATCACATTTTTAACTAGCTATTAGCTCTATTCATCACCTGAAGGTCAGCGAAATAGTGATTATTAAACACTTATTAAAATTTTTTATTGGCTACCTTGTTCCTTTTAGCTATTCGTTTCCATGAAAAAAATACTAGTTGAGCTACTTAACCTAAAAGGCCTCAAATTATGAATCAATGTGACAATTTATAAGGTGCTAAATTTACACTAAGTCCTAATTAGGCTATATATTTATGCCAAGGGCCCCCTAATTCACTAATTTTGCAGGCTAATGATTGTTCACAATCTAATAGACCATGTCTAAAATTTAAAAAAAATCACTCAATTTTAGTCGTTGATGCATTTACACACATCACACCATGCAGCCTAATACTATTATATAGTATGTAAAATTCACATACAAAAGAAAAACATAGAATCCCTCCTTACACTTGAATAGCACTTTGTCCTCAATGTGAGAAGAGAGCACACACCTGGGGGACATAAACATAATATACAAAAAAATAAGAAGAAAATACTAACACAAAATGAAACGAAAAGGGTTAGAACATGAAATCGTTTATACTAAAAAAGATGGTGATGGCTATAGTGTTAAGACCAAATGAGCTTGACATCGAAAATGTTTCCCTATTTTATAAGTAAGCCAAGAGAACAAAAGAATTAGCACTCCAAACCATTTCAAATTATTCACGACTTATTTAAGAATTTAAAATAAACCTAATTACACAACAATTTAAGCCTACTACTAAATGTGCTAATTTCTGGTTATTAGCTTGACCTTCATTCTTTAAAATTCACCCAGGATCAATTATGAGTGGCCTGCTTCTACCCATTTCGTTCAACATCAATTTTTTTACCCGTGAGTAAGCTACAAATTGTAAGATGATCAAAAGGACAATATTGATAAAATTATGAAAACTAATTAATTTCAGTAATGTACTTTTCACTATTTGACTATCAATAAAATAAGGAATAACTAAACTCCCTGAATCTTCCATCAAATCTAACAGTTTGTCCTGTATGAAGGTGAATTGCTCTCCTTCTTCCTTCATCACCTTCATCTCCTTTGCTTCTTCAACTTTATGAATAGTTACCTTTATCCCTTCTTTAAACTCGACGTCTGCTATCATCTGTTCATCGTTCTCTTCTTCGTCATAAGATTCGAACACATCAACTATCCTGAATGAGCTACTAACCTTTGGATTCTTAAATACATCATTCATGTGGAATGTCTCTTTATCATGATCAATCCAAAGGATAGGGTTACATTTACCCAAGAATTTTTTATTTTCACATATGGTATATCTAGGATCGGTAGATAATAGGGAGGGTTGGAATTCTTTTCCTTGTACACTTC
The DNA here is from genome assembly GCA_027576715.1 of Erythroxylum flavicans. NCBI lineage: Eukaryota > Viridiplantae > Streptophyta > Magnoliopsida > Malpighiales > Erythroxylaceae > Erythroxylum > Erythroxylum flavicans. The sequence goes on from JANZXP010000009.1 coordinate 3,211,246, forward strand.
CATTGCCTCTTAGATGCCAATGAATTGGGGTTTGATATAGTGTTCCTCTGGTTCTTCTAGCTCTACCCCATTCCCAAGTGTGATAGCCTCATATTGCTCTAGTAATTGTAATTCCATTTTTCTCAAAAAGTATTCCACACTTCTCTCACAAAATTCACGGGAAACTGTCGTACTTGAATCTCCAAGTTATGAAAAGAAGTGGCATGATTTTTCGTCACTTGATCAATTAGCTCTTCTAGTCTCTTTTGCCATTCTTCCATGTCTGTAAGCTTATCCAAGATCTTCTCCAATTTAGAATCCCACAAATTGGATTCGTCATGTTGAAATACAAATAAATCTTGGTATTCCATATGAGTACTTGCAATGTTGGACCAATAGAAATCTGAGTGGCAGTGTACATTGTCCAATAAGGGTTGTTATTTCTCCCATTATATTGTGACTCATTGTAATTCTCAAATTTTCCTTGCTCCCTATAATATCTATCTTCCACAATTGTTCAACATTTAACTCTTCAAATATCCCATTCTAAGATGTCTTGATGTGTCCTTACTTTACGCCCCAATTTGTTTAATAAAAACAAAAGTTAGTAGAAAAGCCTTATTCTAATGAACTAAATTACCTTCATCGGCAATGGCACCAAAAACTTATTTGCAAGGTTATGCACATGCTAAGTTTTACTACTTATAACCTCGGTAAATTTCGCAAGCGCACGGGTCGTCCGTATAGTACCTAAGGTGTCGATCCACGAGGAAGGGAAGTAGTCCTCAAATCTAACAGAAGATATGTTTGGAAAACCTAAATTAACAACTAATGAAAAAATTTAAATCAATTTAAAATCAATTATGAGAAATTAGACACCCAAAGAACAAACAAAAGCAAACTCACACAAATAATCTGAATTTCAACCTAAAAGTGACCAATTGAGAGAAAGGGGGAATTTGTTAGAAATAAAGAAAATGTAGCCAATTATGAAATTTTCGATTTGATGGGCCTAGATGATCTTAGGGTGAATTACTCTCTTTCGAGTTATAATTCTTAACCCTAATTAATAATCCCTATTTCAAAATATGGAAATTGCGATCTCTCGATCCACATTTTGTCTAAAACTAAAATTAGTTCTAACATTGTCTGTTAACCTACCAGGAATTTGTGCTTGAACTCTCGTTACACGACTCTACCAGTTTGATTCAATTCTCTACCTATCAGTTTACCTAACTTTTGTTAACCTAAATCGATGATTTCCACCAGCTCACCCGCTAGGTTTATTGCTCAGTTATGAAGAATCAAATTGAATTACAATAAATTGAATAAAACACAACCAAATCAATTTTTATTAATCTCAAGAATATATAAACCCAAAGGTGAGTTTATAAAGAAAAAATCAACACTCAATGACAAACAATTCTAATCAATCTTAAATCCTATACATCAATGAAATCAAAATAAAAATTAGAAAATACTTTCAGAATGGATCTCAGAGTCGCGACTGCGGGAAACCACCTATTCTGGGAAGTACTTCGCGTCAAGCATGTCTCTCTGCCTCTCTTCCTTCGTCTCCTTCCTCAATCAATTGATCTCTAACTAAGTTTTCCCTCAGATGTTTGGCAGAATATCACGTTTGTGTAGCTCTCTCAGCTCTCTAATCTCTCCTGGCGATTGTCACATCATGTTCTATTTATTATGTGGAGGCCCTAGGTCAAACTCGGGGTCGAAATGATCTGAAAAAGCACTCAAAATTTAAGTTTTCGTGTCAGCCTGACACAGGGCACGATCATGGCCCTACCTGTCACGATAGTGGCTGGCACTTTTTCCTTTCTGTCATGATCATGGCCTGAAGTGCACGATCGTGGCCTAATTTGATGCTCTTTGTCACGATCATGGCTCTTGGTGCACGATCATGGCCCGGTTGCCTCTCACTCTTCCTCTTCTATCACGATCATGACCTGTGTCTTTTAGCCCGAAACTCATCAGATCTTCACCGTTCTTCCCTGTTTACCCTACAACACTAACACACACATCAAGGTACCTCAAAAATATACAAGTTAAGCTCAAAGATTCAAACTAACCCATAAAAACTCTTAAACACAAAAACTAATCTAATTAAACCCTAAATGCATACTCAACACTCAATTTAACACAAAATGCATAACAAATTAAACTCTAAAATATCATACAAAACACTACTATCAGTAGTCATTCTCTCATTTTTCTAGTTGCTTACTCCACGACTCTCTTTATCAACTTGCATGCTTAATGATTCTTCTCATCTAGCCATGTTTCACCAACCATGTCCACGATTTTGCATCAATGCACACCTAGAAATTATCTTGAGTATACACGGGTGTGATATGTAAATCACACCCATGACTTACATGCACGGGTGTGATATATATAAGTCACACTGTGACTTACAGTGAAATGTTTTAAATTTTATTTGCAGCTTTAAGACGTGGCAACTGAAGATGTTTAAGCATAAAACCCTAGAAAAAAGAATCTAATAAAAGCAAGGGAGGGTGATGGCTAAGAGAAAATTCATCTTTCATGCACTGTTTCATTCGTTCACTCACACAGACATTATAGAAATGGGAGGTGCAAAGAGATAGAGAAAAAGAAGATAAATAGAGAAAGGAAACAGAGTGAGTCAGGAAGAAGAGCAAAACAGCAGAGAGGTGGAAACTTAGGAGAGGCCGAAAGCAAGAGTTAGATCTAAATCCCATTAAACTTGAGTGAACATTCGTCTGGGGAAGAAGTTGAAGTAGAAGGCGAGAGCCAAGCTTGGAAGTTTGAGAGGGACTAGAGATCTCCACAACTCTTGATCCAATGATTTGTTTGCTTATTCTATTTCTCATTTATTGCTTTGTTTGTTTCATTTTACTATATGTTATTAATTGGCTTATACTCTTATTAGTTTAGCTAATTGTTATTTGTTTCTTTTGATAATCCATTTGGTATTCATTGTTTTATTGCTTTAATACTTTTGTTGACAGTAACATATGATTAAAGTGTTTAATGATGATGAATGTGGTGATATCTATGATGGGCTCATCTCTTTTCTTGAGAATTAATGGAGCTATTTAGTTGAATACGCATGATTGGGTTACGGATTTGTTGTCTTATTTATTGCTGTGGTTTCTGAGCTGAATGGATGTAATAAAATGGCCAAATTTTGCATCATTTTAGTGTTAAATGAATATTTGAGCAATGGAAGTTTAATACGGATTGAGAAACCATAGACACTTAGGTTAAGAACAAGAAATATATTAACTTAAGTGGTAATTGGTAGTCAGGTTTTCATTATTAATTTAGATAATAACTTGTTGAATACGAAAATTAGACTAGTTCATTATTCGAATCGATTTAGAACCTAACTATTAATTTTAGTGACAACAATCTAATCATTTTCCCTTAATCATACATAGGAGATTAAATTAGTGAAATTAATTCTCAAGAGTTTTTCCACTTCGATTGATCTATTTGTCTTTGCTCCTAATTGAAATATCAACTACAGTTATCTCGTATACTTGCGAGTAGGATAACCTAGGTCTTTTTAGAACTTTTTAGGCATAACAAGTTTTTGGTGCCGTTTTCAGGGAGGTGTTTAGTGTTTTTAACTTGAATTAATTTTGGTTATTTTTATTTGCTAAAGTGATTTTGATTGTTTCGTCGATTGTTTTGTCTATTTATGCATACATTTTTTTCTTGTTATTTCATTTAAGTTGTTTTAGTAATTTTCTTATTAATTCACTTTTATTTGGTTTATCCGAGGAAGGAGGCCTCAAGAAGGTGAACTTGCTCCCTTTATTGACAATGTACATTGAATAAGAGAATTTCCAAGGGACTTTAAAGATAATCTCGAGGGACCCAAATCTGAAGATCAAGAGATGATGAAAGGACGCCAATGATGAAAGAGTATGCCAGACCAGTAATCGGTGTTGCCACTTCGTGCATACAATTGGTGGAGGTGGCTAGGAACTATGAATTAAAGAGTATCCACTACAATATACTGCCATCATTCTATGGGGTTCCCAATGATGACATATTAAACTTCATTTGGGAATGTTATACCACTCTCTAGACATTCCTGTTGGATGGCCTAGATGAAGATTAACTCAGGATGAGGTGCTTCCTATACACATTGAAGGATTAGGCTAAGGCATGACTAATGCCACTTCTACCCGGTTCATTGACAATATAGGAAGAGGTTTAAACCTTCACTCAGATGGAGGGAGAGCCATTCCATGTGGCATGGGAAACTCTTTCTCATTCAGTGTCAACGCCATCATTTTCCACTCCACCTATAGATCCAATTTTTTTATGATGGATTAACACATCAATGTCAGTATACAGTGGACAATGCAGCAAGAGGAGCTGTAGGGGAGAAGACGACCGAAGAAACATATAAGATCATGGAAATCTTAGGGGATAATTCTCAATAAAAGAGCATAAGGGGAAGAAGAGCTGGAGTTCATGAAGTGAGCTTGAATCAAGAATTAGCTTTACAGTTAGCTGAGTTGATGAGGAATGTGAAGATGCTAACTACAAGGCTACCCCAAAATGTTCCAAATTAAGAGGTATGTGGTATATGTGAAACTTGTGGTCATGGAGCTAACATTTGTTCATATTTTTTTGAGCCTTTTGTAGATGGGGAGGAGCAAGTGAACTCACTCAACAATTTTCAAACAAGGGAGCGAAATGATCCATACTCAAATACCTACAACCCTGGTTGGAGAAACCACCCTAAATTTTCATGGAAGACCAATAATCCACCAGTATAGCCCCAACAACAATACCAAAATTTTCGTAGGCTGAATTATTACCAAGGGCAATCCTCACTTCAAAACCCACCAAGTAAGCCTTCTTTAGAGGAAATCCTGAATGCATTTATTTAGGTCACAACTTAAAATCAAGAAATAAATAATAAGAGGTTCAATTTTTTAAAGACATCTGTGAAGAGGATTGAGATCTAAGTAGGGCAACTCACGGCTCAATTGCACAATAATCAAAAAGGGAAGTTGCCCAGTCAACCCGAGCAAGCACAAGCAGTGACTATTCTAAGAAGTGGTAAGGTAATTAATAAGCATGTTGAGATCCCTTCTAATCTTTCCAGTGTAGGTAATCAAAAGTAGGAGAGCCTCCCCAATGAAGAAAGTAAGAAAAATGGTGGAAACAATAGGCACGACCACTCTTCAATTCAGGTTCAAAAGGATAAAAAACTAGGACATGCAACTAACCGTAAAGAAGGACCAAGATTGCATAAGGTAACTAATCCTTATAGACCACCGATCTCATATCTGAGCTACCTTAAGGAATTGAAACAAGATAAGCAACTTTATAATATGTTTTCCAAAGTTAATATTAACCTGCCTTTGTTAGGTGTGATAAAAAACATTTAAGCTTGTGTGAATTTCTTCAAGGAACTAAGCACTAAGAAATAAAAGTTCGAGCCAAATAAGAAGGTTATAGTTTCAGAGGTTGAAAGTGTGATGCTACAACAATAGTTACCCCCCAAATTGAAGGATTTAGGGAGTTTTCTTATGCAAGTATCAATGGGTAATGGTGATGAAGTTAAAGGTATGCTTAACCTTGAGGCAAGTATAAAACTTATGTCTCAATCTATTTATCAAAAACTGGATCTAGGACAATTAAGACCAACTAATATGTGCTTACAATTAGTAGATAGGTCAATCCAATATCCAAAAGGAATAATAGAAGATGTGTTGGTGAAGGTTGGCGGATTGATTGTTCCTGTAGACTTTATGATCTTAGACATAGGGAAGGTTAAACAGCAAGGGAAGGAGCACACTACACTCCTAGGGAGGCCTTTTATAACCATTACTAATACCTTGATTGATGTGAAGATCAAAAAGTTGAGCATGACTGTTTTAGGAGAAACAGTAGAATTCCCAATCTTTAATGTTGAACATGTTCTTACAACTACTATTTATGAAGAATGCTCTCGTGTTGATCATTTTAATCCTACGACTTTGATTTTGTGTTGTAGGAAGAAGAAGAAAAGAAATTAAGCTTGGTGAGGGAGATTGATAAGTGCTCTCAATTGCTTGATGATGCAACTGCGGGAGAGGTTGGAAAATTTTTGGAGAAGAAGACCCGTGAAGAGAAGGTAATAGTGGAATCAATCACTTTGGATGATCCACCTTGAGCATAACGATTGAGGTGTCTAGCTAAAAGACATTTAAAAAGTGCTAAATGGGAGGCAATCCATATCATTTCTGTTTTGTCTTTCAATTTAGTTGTTTATTATTTCTTTTAGTGAAACTCAACTTAATTTATTTGCTTTGTGTGCATAAGCCTTCTTTTCAATCTCTTCTTTTTGTTTTCCTCATAGTTGTCTCCACTCCTCAATTTTGGATGCCATGTTTCACACTGCATCGACGTAACTACCACCACTCTTTTGTATCGTATTCCTTTCCTTATTCTTTTTATTGTCCGTACTACATGCAGTTTAATTTCTTTTAGTCTTTAATGTTTGTCCTTGTCCATGTTTTTTTTCTTTTGTCCTAGACCCCTCTTTTACCTTTTGTGTCAAATTAAGAATAGTGTAATGTTTAAGTGTTGGGGGTGTATTAATTGTGTACTGTGTGTTTGTTTTCCCATTTATTATTTAGAGATGCATGATCATTAAATGAACTCAATTAGGATTAGAAATGCATAATATAAGTGAATGAGTAGACATGCATACTTAGACTTATTAACTTGGATTTCGATTAAAAGGACATTTACTTATTGTGATAGATGAATCACCTTTCATTTGGCAATAATTTGAGCCTTTTTGAATTATTAAACACCATTTTTGAGTATTCTTTGTTGAGAGTGTTCTTTCATGATTAAGGAATTCTAGAACTTGCTTGCAAATACTAGTTAAGATCACATAACCTTATGCAAACATTAAAATGATGAAGGCAATTAGGATTTACCATGTTAGCTTAAAAAGCCAATAAAATGTCACCCTTAGTGAGCCCCCTTGAGCTTAAATGAAACCTTTTCTTTCTTTAAACCCAAAATTTAAGCCTTGAACTTGATTGTTTATCTACTTTATTACACCTACCATAAAGTTCATCTTTTGAAAAGGTCTAATCTGACATAGGGAGTAAGTGTGGGGGAATCATAACTCATAGTTGCTTTTGAATTAGGGATAGGTATGGTTGTGGTAATTTTCTCTCCTCTATATTTTTCTTCTCTTAATTTGCTTATTTTAAATGAATAAATAAATAAAAAAAGAAAAAAAGAAAAGAAAGAGAAATGAAAAAAGATCTGAAAAGAAAAAAAGAAAGACAAGACAATCAGAAAATGAAAGAAGAGGAGAGACGTAAAAATGGGGAGTACTAACTTTATTACATCAGAGGAAAGAATTGAGGGTTTTATTTTTCATTTTTCTAAATTACTTTGAATGCTCAGTTAGCTTTGTGGTTTTAAAATACAATTTTCCTTTTTCTTACCCTTATCTCGACCCCATTATAGCCAAAATAAAGACCTTCGGATTGATGTTTATGTTTGATATGAATGGTGGAGATTGGATTAGTAAGCAAGGATATGGTAGGTCCCTTACATGAAATGAACGATGAGTGAATATTTACTACCTTTGAATGCTTGAGAGGATGGAGAGTGGAGTGAGTGTCTATCACACTTGGTGATGGTTCTTTGAATAAAAGTGCTTGTTGATTTTGGTTAAATATGCGCATAATTTCTTGTTCATGGAGTATTATGAGTTTCAAGTTCTTAGATTGTGTTTATTGGAATGATGATCGATATCTTTAACTATTATTTGGGAAATTTGTTGTTTCTACTATTTGTTCTTTATAGTCTAGTGCTCTTTTTTAGGCTTGAGGATAAGTATAGTTTAAGTGTGGGGGAATTGTTGCGTCTAGTTTCTATTACTCTTAATTACCTTCATATCTTGATTTTGGTTATAAAATCCTTATGTTTTGAGCCTACTATGAGAGGAATTGAGTGAAAATGGTGTGAATATTGCATGAATGTGAATTTGGTTATCTTGTGAATGGAAATTAAAAGAATTTTGCATGAAAATAGGTATGACGCATTAATTGCATGTCACAAACATTAATTTCAGTTAATTCCATGAAGACAAACACGTTAATTCCATACACACACACACAGTTTAAATGCACATAAACATGTTAATTCTATACACATACATGGATTAATTGTGCACACACACGTTAATTCCATACGTACACACACGTTAATCCCAAACATACACACATGTTCATTCCACAAACACACACATGAACATTTTTCTAGCTGTAACATTCTCATCTTAATATGCAATCTTCACATTAATTCCATTCTCATAGCCATGCACACACGGTCATACTCCAAGCAACATGCATTAATCTATAGTTTAATCATTCACATTAATCGCATGAAACCCCAGCTATCATTCTCTCATTTTTCTAGTTGCTTACTCCATGGCTCTCTTCATCACCGTGCATGCTTAACGTTTCTTCTCATCTAGCCATGTCCGCAGTTTAGCATTAATCCACATCTAGTAGTTGTCTGAACATGTCACGGTTATGAAATTTAAGTCATAACTATGCATGTTATTTAACAGTGCACGGGTATGACATGTGACTTACATGCATGGAATTTAAGTCACACCTGTGACTTACCATGAAATGTTTTAATTTTTATTCATGAAGACATTCAAGCACGAATCCCTAGAAAAAAGAGAGTCTAATAAAAGGCAAGAGAGGGTGGCAGCTAAGAGAAAAATCATCTTTCGTTCACTGTTTCATTCATTCACTCACATAGAGACACTACAGATATGGGGGCGCAGAGAGATTGAGAGAAAGAAGATAAACAAAGAAAGGAAATAGAGTGAGCTGGGAAGAAGAGCAAAACAGTAGAGAGGTGGAAGTTTAGGAGAGGCCGAAAGTGAGAACTGGAGTTGAATCCCATTCAACTTGAGTGAACATTCGTCTAGGGAAGAAGCTGAAGTAGAAGGAGAATGCCAAAGCTAGAAGCTTTAGAGGGATTGGAGATCTCCAAAACTCTTCATTCGATGATTTGTTTGCCTATTCTATTTCTCAGTTGTCGCATTGTTTCTTTCATTTTACTATTTGTTATCAACTAACTTATACTCTTATTAGTTTAGTTTATTGTTATTTGTTTCTTTTGATAATCCATTTTGTATTCACTGTTTTGTTATTGCTTTAATACTTTTGTTGACAGTAATATACAATTAAAGTGTTTAATGATGATGAATGTGGTGGTATCCGTGATGGGTTGATCTTTTTTTTTTTTAAATTAACGTAGTTATTTAGTTAAATATGCATGATTGGGTTATGAATCTGTTTTCTTATTTATTATTTTCGTTTCTGAGCTGAGTGGATGTAATAGAATGGCCAAACTTTGCATCATTTTATTGTTAAATGAAGATTCGAGAGATGAAGTCTAATACGGATCGAGAAACCATGGACACTTAGGTTAAGAACTAGAAATATATTAATTTAAGTGGTTATTAGTATTCGGGTTTTCATTATTAATTCGGATAATAACTTATTGAATATGAAAGTTAGACTAGTTAATTATTCGAATCGATTTAGGACCTAACTATTAATTTTAGTAAGACAACAATCTAATCATTTTCCCTTAATCATGCATAGGAGATTAAATTAGTGAAATTAATTATCAAAAGCTTTTCTACTTGGATTGGTCTATTGGTCTTTGCTCCCAATTGATTCCATCTAATTTTTAATTTAATTTCATAATTTTCCTTAAAAGCTTTCACTCAACAATTGGGATAGAATGTCTAGGACTACATTGTTTTTATTTTATTTTTAATTCAAACTTAATTTAAGTAGACCAATTTTACCTCTGTGGGAGACGACCCTGGGTTATCAACTACAACTATCTCGTATACTTGCGAGTAGGATAGCCTAGGTCTTTTTAGAACTTTTTGGGTATAACAAACACCAATGTGGATGTAATTGCTTCTTTAAGCTTTCCGAAGGCTCTCTTTTCTTGCCACTCTCATTATTGTAACCTTTCCTTCTTCAGTAACTTCGTTAGGGGTCTTGTGATCACTCTATATCCTTTTATGAATCTTCTATAATACCCTGTGGTTCCTAGGAACCCCATAAGTTCCTTAAGATTCTTTAGTTTTGACCATTCTTCAATCATCCTCACCTTCTTTGCATCTATCACCACCCCTTTTCTCGAGATGGTATAACCCAAATACTCGATTTGCCTTGCTCCAAAAACACATTAACTCCCTCGTAAATATAACTGATTATTTTTTAAAGTTGCCATTGTTATAGTGAGGTGCTCTATATGTGATTATAATGATCGACTATAAGTCAAAATATAGTAAAAAAATAATGGATGAAACGCCACAAGTTTGTTTTAAATAGCTTGTTCATCAATCTCTAGAATGTCAAAGGAGCATTGGTAACGCTGAATGGCATCACTAGAGACTCATAATGCCCTTATTTGTCTTGAATGTCATTTTTGGGATATTATTAGGTTGCATTCGAATATGGTGGTAAGCTGAGCATAAGTCTAGTTTGGAGAACTAGTGCAACATCCCACTACCATAGGGTACATACCCAAACTTTCAGGAACATTCAAGTACATATCCTATGATAATGGTATGTTAGAGCAAAACAGATCCAACTTACACATGGCATCATCTAACATAATCAGAAGTCATCAAATTTTAAAACCATTCACTTCATTCATTCATAAAGCTTACACTGTTTCCATCAAACAAATATTTACAAAACCTTATACAGGTGCTAGCAAAACTACAAAAATAACAAAAACTGTATCACTTCTGGTGTCAGCTGATAGACCACTGAGACATTTCTCTATCCAAAAGATTCCTTAAGTTTTGACTAAGGAACTAGGTCTCCTGTCTCGTACCTAAAAAGCCACATTGCAATTTTTGATGAGTTTTGCAAACTCAATGAGTGAACCATCATTGATGAATTCACTGGATTGCACACACATACCACATATTTCACATATATTCATTCAGATCATATATACACTCCAAAGATTTGCACAACATGGTATATCATATAATCTCACAATCCACATAGCCAAGTATAACAAATAGATCATATCAATT
>JANZXP010000009.1:3222455-3261962 GCA_027576715.1 Erythroxylum flavicans
AAAGTAGCTCAGGACACTAGATCCTGAGCCACTTGATTTTTTCTTCTATCCCTATGGCTGATTCAAATTCATTCCAAGTTGTGAAGTTTCTGAGTGCAATGAGTGGCTAGGCATTTCTTTTCCTCTTAAAGGTGCAGCAATGGCTGGAGTTCAATGGGCTGAAAAAGGGGAGTAGTTTAATCCATGGTTCAACCATGGATCATAATTCGCAAGTGTATGGGTCATTCGTTTAGTACCTAAGGTGTCGATCCCACGAGGAGGGATAATCTATTCCTAAAATCTAAGGCCAAAAACTAAGGCAAGAATTTAATTCAATCATGCAACTCAATTCTAAGAATCAATTACGAAAAATATTAATAAAGTAGTAGTTGCAACACACACTCAAGAATCAACCTAAAGGAATTATTAATTGAGAACCATTAACCCTAAATTTTAAACCCTAATCAAATTATGGAAAATTGCAATCTCTCAATTAATAATCTATCTAAAACTCTAATTAGATCTGAAGTTTTCTAATAAACTATCGGGAACTTATATGAGATCTCTCTTCATACAATTACCGATTTAATTAATTTTTCGTTCTTATTAAATCACCTAGCTCTCGTTAGACCAATTTAATTATTTTTCATTCGATTCACTCTCTCAGTTTATTACTGAATTATGTAATCACATAAATCAATCACAATAAATCCAATAAACATAAAACAATCAGATTTTATTGAATCAAAGATTAAAAAACTCGAAGGTGAGTATAAAATATCTCAACAATCACAATCCTATCATCAAATTGCTATTCCCAATTCTATACAACAATAAAAATGGAAAATAACAAGAAATATGATTCTAAACGGAGACGAAAGGCAGCGACATCGGGAAACTCCAAATCTAGGAAATACATTGATTTCAATGTCTTCTCCACTTCTCTCTTCCTTCATCTCATTCTTAATCTCTTAATAATTCTCTCTAAGATTTCTCTCCAAAGTAGCTGATGCAAAAGCTACTTTATCTTCTTTGTCTTATTGTTTATATACCTTTTGTGTTCTGGGCAGCTCTATGGTTTTTTGGGGGTTTAAAAGGTCTAAACACTCCCTCAAAACTTAAGTTTTTTTAGTGTTTATGCGTCTGCCCAACGCAGGCCACAATTATGGCCCACATCTGAACCTTCTGTTATGATCGTGGAAATCAGGCCACAATTGTGGGTTATGTATTGGACTTCTATCATGATCATGGCATATGGGCCACGATCATGGGCTGGCTCTAGTGCTTTTATCACAATCGTGGCCTATTGTCCATGATCGTGGGTTGTTATTTCAGCCTGAAACACTAACAAACACATCATGGTACCTTAAAGGCATAATAATTAAGCTCAAAGTCTTGTACTAACCCATAGAAACACTTCAACACAATTAATTCACAAACTAACACAATTCTAACCTAAACACATACTAAACGATTAAGTTAATACTTAAGTACATATCAAACTAAGCCCTAAAAATGATGCAATTCACACTTATCATCATCCCCACACTTAAACAGTGTCTTGTCCTCAACCAAACAAACCAATAATGCAATAATGATATAATGACTTCAACTTCATGAAATAAATTTAATTTTAAACACAATTATTTGAGTCATTTCAAATCATTAACATGCAAAATCCACGTCTTGGGGCTTTGAACTACATGTACATATTAATCCAGACTCAAGTGTTAAATTGTTTACCCTTTACAATTATACACATACATTAATAATTCTTTAGTCATTAAGACTCTGTAACTACTCTTAAGTATGTTTTCATGAAAAGTCAAACTATTACGAACTCGGTAGGTTTTTATTCGAAAAACATACATTTTTTTATTTACTTTTTGTGAACATGGACTTAGTCTTTTTACACAGAAACAAACATTGGTAATGAATGTCGTTCCGGTTACTTAACTAAGTTATGTTTTTCATTAAGTTACTTGGTTGAAACGTCATTATAGCCTTTTTACTTGAAAACACAAATTTGTGATGCGTGTCGATTCGATTACTTAGCTATATCACATTCTCAACTGGTTACTAGCTCTATTCATAACCCGAAGGTCAGTGAAATAGTTATTTATTTTAAAATTAACAAATATGATTTTTTTAATTGCCTACTTTATTGCTTTAGCTACTTTTTTTATGAAAAATACTAGCAATGCTACTTAAGTCGAAAGGCCTCAAATTATGAATGAATGTGACAATTTAAAGGGTAAAAAACTAACACTAAATCCTAATTAAATTGCATATTTAGCCAAATACCCAAATTCACTAATTTTGCGAGCTAATGATTCTTCATAACCTAATAGACTATGTTCAAAATTAGATTAATTCTAATCCATCTAAGCCATTGACACATTCACACAATTCACATCATGCAACCTAAACAAACTATCATATAATATGCAAAATTCACACTCATGGTAAAAACAAACAATCCTCCCTACACTTGAAGAACACATTGTCCTCAATGTAAAAGGGGTACATAAGCATACCGGGGAAATAAAACACAATATATGATAAACATAAGAAGAAAATACTAACAAAACTGAAAAGAAAAGGGTTAGAACACGAAATCGTTTATGGTGATGGAGGTGGTGATGCCGATAATGTTGAGACCAAATCTACTTGATATCAAGAGTGTTTCCCTATTTTATAAGTGATTCAAGAAAGTAAAAGAATTAGTGATCCAAACCATCCAAAACTTAATTTAGAATTTAAAACAAACCTAACTACACAACAATTTAAATATAGCTACTAAATATGCTAATTTAGGGTCATTTGCTTAACCTTACATCCTTAGAAGCTCAGCCGGGATCAATTATGAGTGGTTTACATACACCTTTTTTGTTCAACATTAGTTTTGTAGCCTGTAAGTAAGCTACAAATTGCAAATTTATTATAAGGATAATATTGATAAAATTATGAAAACCAATTAAGCTCAGTAATATCCTTTTTCTGACTGAACTCTCAACAAAATAGGGAATAACAAAACTCCCTGAGTCTTCCATAAAATCCAATAGTTTGCTCGGTAAGAGGGTGATTTGTTCTCTTCTTGGTTTTTCCTCATTCACCCCCATCTCCTCTTCTTCTTTAGCTTCGTGAACAGAGACTTCCATAGCTTCTTCAAACTTGATGTCCGTTGTCAACTACTCTTCGCCCTCTCATTCCTTCAAAGATTCAAACACATCAATTTTTCTGAATGTGTTGCCCTCCTCTGGATTCTTAATACATCATTCATGTTGAATGTCACTTGGTCATCACTAATCCAAATGATGAGGTTCTCTATAATTCATGTTGAATGTCACTTGGTCATCACTAATTCGAATGATGAGGTTCTCTTTATAGACACCTACCTAAGTTTTTTCGATGTTCAAGCATGGTATATCAAGATTTATAGAATAATAGGGAGGGTTGTCATTCTTTTCTTCATCATCTTTCCTCATTTCTTAGTCTTCTACAAGATAATGTTCAACATGGTCTTTCACTGGTTCTTCTTGTTCTTTCCCATTTCTATGTGTGACAACCTCATATTGCTCTCACTGATATAATTCCATATTACTCAGAGAGTCTTCCACACTTCTCTTACAAAATTCATGGGAAAGTTGTCTTATTTGAATCTCCAAGTTATGAATAGAAGCAACATGATTTTTTGTTACTTTATCAAATTGCCCTTTTAGTCTCTTCTGGTTCTCTTCTATGTCTGTTAACTTATCTATGATTTTGTCCAATTTTGATTCCAATGAACTGGACTCATCTTGCTGAAATTCAAATAAGTCTTGATGTCCCATGTGAGTACTGCATTGTTGGACCAATATAAATCTGGGTGGTTCTGCAACCCTGAAGTGTACGGGCTTATATAAGGATGATGATTTCCCTAAATAAATTGGGGCTCATTGAAATCCGCAAGAGTACTTTGCTCCCTATAATATACATCCTTAATGATCGTTCTTTTTATCTCTTCTTACAACTCTTGAGATTTCCCATTGTTGTCTGGTGATATCCAAGTTGGTTTGTCGTCTACTTTATACCTAATTTTTTAATTAAAAAGAAGGTGAAAAAGCTTTAGATTAAAGAACTAAACTAATCGCTACCCTGGTAACCACGCCAAAAACTTGAACGTAGTTTTTCGATGTGTGTAAGTTCTAATTAATAACCTCGATAATCTGCAAGCATACAAGTCATTCGCATAGTACTTAAAGTATCTATCCAACAAGGAGGGATAATCTAATCCTAAAATCTAAGGCCAAAATAATTCGTAGTAATTCAAAATGTAACAAAACTAAAGGAAGAATTTAATTTAACCATGCAACTCAATTCTAAGAATCAATTACGAAAATATTAACAAAGTAGCAGTTGCAACATGCACTTAAGAATAAACCTAAAGGAACTATTGATTAAGAGAAAGGGAAATTTTTACCTATCTTTAACGCTAACCTAAATTGATTATGAATTATTGGATCATTGGTCCTAGATGATTCTAGGGTTGATTACTCTCTCTCAAGTTATAACAACTAGCCCTAATCAAATTATGAAAAATTGCAATCTCTCAATTAACAATATATCTAAAACCGTAATCAGATCTGAAGTTGCCCAATAAACTATCGGAAACCTATATGAGATCTCTCTTCACACAATTACCGATTTGATTAATTTTTCATTCTTATTAAATCACCTAACTCTTATTAACCTAATTTTATTATTTTTAATTCGATCCACCCTGTCAGTTGATTACCGAATTATGCAATCACAGAAATCAATCACAATAAATCCAATAAACATAAAACAATCCTCGAAGGTGAGTATAGAATATCTCAACATTCACAATCCTATCATCAAACTACTATTCCCAATTTTATGCAATAATAAAAATGGAAAATAACTAGAAATACGATTCTAAACAGAAATGGGAGGCAGCGACATCGAGAAACTCCAAATTTGGAAAGTACATTAATGTCGGCTTCTTCTCCACTTCTCTCTTCCTTTTTCTCTTTCTCAATCTCTCAATAATTCTCTCTACGGTTTCTCTCCAAAGTGGCTTATGCAAAAGCATATGGCCGGTAATAGTGCTAAAATTGTAATGTGAATTAATTAAATGCTAAGAAGGTTCATGTGTGCGACATGTCTAAACCTTTGTGAATGATGGTTTAAGCAATGAGCCACCAATCATTTCCTTTAGATTTTATGATATGTCGAAAGCTACGTTCCTTTAGGCCTGATTCCTTTTTTGTGTTTCGTTTTTTCTTATGTCACAAAATAAGTGGGGGTTGCTGAAAATTAGTTTGTGATATTAGTAGTTAAAGTCAAACTTGGAAAGGAAGAGTTGCTTCCTTTCCAAGAGTTGTGACTTGTAGTGAACAGACGTGACTGTTTTGAAGGGTTGCTTCCTTTCCAAGAATTGTGCCTTCTAATGAACAGACGTGAATGTTCTAAAAGGTTGCTTCCTTACCAAGAGTTGTGACTTGTAGTGAACAGACGTGATTGTTCTAAAGGGTTGCTTCATTTCCAAAAGTTGTGGCTGGTAGTGAATAGACGTGACTGTTCTGAAAACTCTATATATACATGAGTTTTTGTCAAGATTAAAAATGTTTGTTTTTAACAACTTTTACCAACACAATCTCTACATTCATAATTCTTAAAGAACATTCATATTCTTGCAACTTGAATATTTTTGTGTTTTTTGTATCCTAGAAATAATTTGCCTTTAACACGGTTTATAAGTATAGTGAGAGCAAATAACACTTTAAGGAAAGTGTCCAACACACCTAGAGCACTTTAAACTTTGTGTTTTTATCTCAGGTTCTCACAATTCTCTCCAACACCATTTACTTCATTGTTCATCCTTTGTTTTGTAGACTTCCAATTCCCATTCTACTACAGTGAATGTTGCCTATCATTTAAAGATGCCCAAAAGACTAAGGTACACCTTACTTTTCCATGTAAGCTTTTTGTGTAGGTTCCGCGAAGATATGGAAGAACCATAATGCAGCAAGTCGGAATGTGCCCCTTCGCTGGTGCAAAAGCAAGTTGATGATGATATAATTAAAATTCTTGACCATCGTATTTTGGGAAAGCATAAGAAGAATCAAAGGATGGAATTTCTGGTGCGATGGGAAGAAAGGAAAGTTGCTGATGCAACTTGGGAGCGAGACCACAAATCGCATAAAGTTCTTTCACCTTTTTGGTGTGTAGTGCACATTTGTAGGCTCTGAACATGAACGCTGGTCCATGCAATATGAGAACAACTTCCGATTCATTAGTAGAGAGGACGTTCAACAAGATACTCTGAAGATAATCCATCGACTGAAGCATCTCTCCGGAATACAGCAATCGCTCGTTAGCTAATCCATAATTTGGTTGGATTGGGTGAATGGGGTAAGATGTAATTTGCGCTTACCCCATTTTTGTCAAACACCTCGTTTTCTATTGTATGTTTTAAACGTTGTATTGCTTTGTGAGAAGATACTGATGATGTTTATAAGACCTTTTTAAGATACTGATGTATGTTTATTAGACCTTGTAGTTGCTTCTTATTATTCACGTGTTCACGTGTGGGACATCCTATTGTTAATACGATTCTTTACCTTTTAAAAAAAAGCTTGGGAAAGAGACACTTCCTTTTGGTAGTTTGAGGAGAAGATAAAGGCCTACCTTGAGAACCTCTTGATAAAGACGTTGGCTCCTTCGAGTGAGGGAGGTCTATAAGTCCCATTGCATATTTCAGACCAATTTGGAAGCAAATGACTCTTTGCAACTTGCAGGCCAAAGTGATCAAGCATGGGGAGCATATTGTAGCAACAAAAACAATTCAACTTGGAGATGGCTTCAAGGATAGCAAGTGGAAGACTTCAAGCATTGATCTGACTGAGTCAAGGTCTAGATCATCAAAGTGAAAACTTCTTACAACAATTCTGGAGCAAGTAGAATTGTTCTAGCTACTGGATGGACCAATGATGGGTTGGCAGTTATGACAGATATTAGCTATGTCAGTTTATCGGTTATGGGGTTGGCCAACTGTTCTTTAAGTTAATCTAATGTTGCAATAATATCTGCAAGGGAGACGTTTGGATAATCATGTCTGAAGAGTTATGTTGCATGAAACATAATTGCGTGGTAACTTTTATAAACTGCTATGTTAGGTATTTATACAAGTGTAATGTGTTATTTTGAGACAAATGCAGTCTCACCTTAGTATTGTATCAATCTTCTGCATGAATAACACATATCATTCAGTGCCTTGAACATGTTATCGTCCCTACTCACTAAAACGAGACACACACTAGGTGTTTGTGAAAATAACACACCTGCTAGGTGTTTGAGAGATTGTGGCTGAGGATATAACAAGTTGTTCACAAGGCCAAGTTTGTATATGGGTCCATTAGAACTATCCAATTCTGTGAAATTTCAATGAATGTCCTTGTCAAGAACTAGAATGCATCGTTGAAAACCTGGTGGTAGTGAAGCCAAATCTGTCTTTACTTTCTCAACTTTCTATTAGAACTAGAACATAGAAACTATTGTGATTGATATCAAGAGATTCAGCAAAGTTCCATCCACAGTAGCTTGCAGAGAAATTGAACACTGGTAACATGAAAAGCCCTCGGTTCCTTCTCTATTTTATTTATTTATTTTTTTTTACCACGAATCATCTTAATGTTCAGTGTCGGTGCAGCTTTGGTTTCCTGCGACACAGTCACGTGCTGAGGGACATCCTTCCTCTATTCGTGTTCTGATTATTGTTGAATCATCCAACAACTAATAATAATAACAAAAGCAAATGGACAACCTCAGGTGGTGTCGGCCCGCCTGACGGCTAGACCACGACGACACTGGAGATCTCAGCCAAATTTTCTTGCTATAAACCTTAGCCAGTCTTTAACCATTTTTGTTTCCTTTCCATCGCCCTGCGTAATTATTGGAATTTTTTGTCTTGGTCCTAAAACAGTCGCTCCCTTGTTTCCCGCAGCTCTCGGACTCCCTCTCTCTTCCGCGATCATTCTTTTACGCCATTGTCTTTATCTCAGTATGTATTAATTCATCATATTCGCGCCCTTCTCGGATCTGGGGCTTTATTTGTTGCTGTGTTATCGAGGTGCTTGTGCTACTTTTACTTTCTAAAGGGTCTCTATGTATAGGATCTCCCATATTTTTGTGTCATCCAGCCCCTGTATTGCGGTTTGAGGTTTGATGTGGTTGCTCATTTGTGGGCTTTTCTAAATGCTTTTTTACTTATTTGTTTTAACTGTTCTTTTTTGTTTGTGTTGCTTGATATTGGAGTATCACTTTGTCCCTGGCTTGGTTTTCACGTTAGTCTCCATCCATTCCTACGTTTTCTCAGGTCTTCCATTTCTTATCCTTTTGTTTCTTTTTGGTCTAGAAGAGTTTGAAAATCGTGTATTTCATTTGCTCATTTATTCTCAAATCCTGATCTTTTTCTGGTTCACAAATTACCAATCTTTTTCTGTGCACTGAACTTGGGTTTTATTATTGCTTTGTGATGAAGAGATTCGTTCGTTGGCGAAGTATGCGTTTCTACAAATAAATACTAAGGGTGATTTTCTTATAACTTACGGATTAGAGACAAAACCGCAGAAGTCAAGATAGTTTGGAATTGTCGAAGATTTAGCATTCTGCATTGTGCAGATATAGCTAGGTGTTTTATTTACTGTAGGAACGTGGAGAAAATAAAATATTGGATTAGTTTTGCTAATCAGATATGGGGCATGTGGCTCCAAAAGTTGGAGATTTCGGGGTTGATCTTGAATGTGGAGGAATAGTTGCTCCTGATGATTCAAGCATAAAGCAAACTTCGGGCTCCAAACTACATGTAAAGGCATTGGTACCTGAAATTTCTGCTATGTTTTTGGACGGATCAATCAAACATGAAGTTGGAGTGAATGTGGATGGCCATGTAAAAGGTTTTTGTGCGGATATAGAAGAAGGAACAACTGCTGATGATGCAGAGAGGAAAGTGATCAAGGAGAAGCGCCAGAAGATGAGTAATAAAAAGCCTCCAAGGCCTCCAAGAGGTCTATCATTGGATTCTGCTGATCAGAAGTTCATTAAGGAGCTTTCTGAACTTTCTATGCAGAAGTATGCAAGGATTGAGCGAATGAAAGCCTTGAAGAAAATGAAAGCCACAAAGGCTTCATCATCCGGCAGCAATCTCTTAGCCATGTTGTTCACTCTCCTCTTTTTTCTAGTGATTATTTTTCAAGGTAACGTTTCAATGTTTTTCATCTTAAGCATAGTGGCAATCATCTTTCGAAGTTATAAATTACCTACTATTACTAATTCGCACTTCTCTTGTTCTTTGTTCAAGATGCAATTTTGTACTAGCTCCAGTATATTTACTTTTCCTCTCAAGTTGTTTTGCAGACAAGAAGGTATTCATATGGATTCAAGGACTAATAGACTAGTTGTATGTAGAGTCATTTGCTGTATTTTACACAGTAACCTTCTTTAAGCAGGAGATGTTCTCTAGCTTAGTTTGCCCATTAGCTGTTCTCTCCTTTAAATTGTTTGATTTTATTGCCCCATTTGTGGTTTTTCTATAATTGAAAACCTATCTTTATGTCTCTTGATACTTCTTAGTCCATTTTTATCATAGTTTACCCTTTAGTTGCTCTTCTGTTTTTGTTAGTGAAGTGCAAATTTGATTTTTTAGCATCTGCTTCAATTGTAATGTGCTTCAAAACCAGCATATGTATCTGAGAAAATCCCTGCTGGATATTCTGAGCTTTTAGTTTTTTAGATAGTCTTTTCGATGAGCATCGAAGGTTTTGCTAGAAATTATTTCATTATGTGAAGTGTACTCTGCAGGAATGTCATCAAGAGGTGCATCGATAAGTCAGAGTTCTGCAGTGTCAGTAGGAGCAGTGGAGAATGGTTTGATTTCAGTTCACTACTTGAATCCTTCTGCAAGTGAATCAAACGGTCACGGCTCTGTGTCTTCCAAATAATTCACTGTTTCCTTACTGACTATAAACAATCCTCTGTAATGCGCTATACTTTCATTTTTTGTTTATATTATCTACTACGGAAGAATGTATAACTATCATGACAGTAGACGTATAGAATTGGATTCTGGCGACATTTTACAGTTCAGCTCATACATTTGCTTCTTCTGGTCGATCTGAAAGCCCCAGAGGAACTGTTGTGTCGAAGTGAGTGATGAGACAGTTTTAAGAAGCAGATATTGAAAACAATGTTTGTCATTCGTGAGGTTTCACGTCAATGCCTAGTGACTTCAGTTTTTTCACCGACAGCCCTACAAAAGCTGAATTTCGTTTGGTCCGTGTTATATTCCTTTTGTATCTCCGTTACATTAAGTGTGGAACAAGTAGCTTATTTTGTTGGAGACAATGTGCTGCCCTTTGCATACTTAATAGTCTGTTCGAATGTACTCACAAAAGATACAACACCTCTACATTCATTTTTTTTTCACGGAACTATTTATAAAGAAAAGGTCCAAGTACCCAGTACCCTGGTGATGGTTGAGGTGTTGAGATTTGGGATTTCCCTTCTTGGGTTTATAGGTCAAGGGCTGTCTACAAACAATGGGTTAAAAATTGAGTGACACTGGATCTAAACTTGCCTCTTGTTTCATGACGACGCTGTTTGCTTCGGCATGAAGTAGAGTAAGCTTTATGGGAGCAGATTGTGATGTTCAATCTGCATGCTTAATTAACTAAGCCACTTAATTTAAATGACTTAAACTCCAATGTTTCGGCGTATCCGTTTGTTACAGTAGGGTGATCGGTATCTTTTTTCTCTCTGAAAGATGAAAAAGCTGCATTTAATTCAAGAAAATGTAGATTACAACTAAACCAGAACCTGAAAACATTGGAACTAGGTGAATCGAGTAAAAACAAAGCTAAAGCAAAAAATTATAGCTGAACAACAGAATCTAAAAGTGAAATATAACAAAACTCTTAAAACTTAGGTCAGGTAAGGGGGAGAATAATAAACCCTAAAACTCCTTGGTCTGCCTTCTCATATTGGATTAGGCATTGTGATCAATTATGATCTCGAGTTGAGAAATGTTTTAGTTGGTGGCCAGCTCTGTGCTTATATTTAGATGAACCTCATCTGCAATTTATTTTGCTCTAACAAAAATTTTGAACACTTGAAATTCATTTTGGAAAATCCCCCTATTCTCTTTCGCGATATTACATATAAGTCATAGTTAAAAGAGTTGGTTTTAAGACTGTTAAGTTGTCCTTGTAAGTATATCTCATCTGCTTAACCCACGCTACAAACATAGACCAATTGCTTTTGCAGCATTGTACTCTACACAGAATCAAAGTTTGGGTCTTGAATAAGTTAGACAGTAATTGAATAGAGGTGATTTAACTTTTCAAGAACTTTGATTATAGAGTTTACATTGGATGTTAGTTGAAAATTTTTTTTTAATATGTCCAACTTTTTTGTGTTTGCTTAATTGTTAGCCATGAAAGAATTGTCAACTTACAAGGTAAACAAGTCATAAAAAGGAATACAAAGTCTCACTGAATAAAAACTTAAGCCTATGGATATAAATTCTAGCTTAAAAAATCTTGCTGAATACTATTTTTCTAGTTTGTAGGTTTCATCTGTTGCTTGGTACTTGAGTAATTTGATCACATTATAGCTTGATATTTTTTTTGTTAGTAGTAGCTATTTTGTTGACACCTTGGAATTTTAAGAAAGTTCAAAGAAGATTTCAGTTGGACAAACTTCTCACATCACATTTGAGATGTATCCCTTTAGCCAAATTTCTCGTTGATCCAATTATATATTGCTCCATATCCCTATTGAGCCAGTTTTATATCTAATAATAAAGCTCTCAATACTCGTAAGTATACAAATCATATCTTATAGTATAAGAGGTTATCACTCCCACGAAGATTATGCAATAGCTAACAATTTGATCCTAGCTTTGTCTAAGGTAACACAAAATTGATTTGAATAAAATTTAATTAAAACAAATTAAAACAAATAATAAAGTAAAGCGATAAGCAAATAAACAATGAGCTACTAATGAAATTTAATGTTTTAATCAAGATAGAATGCTTAGGACTTTTTCTTTCCTTATTTTGTTTCCTTTAATCTTGTTGATTCAATTATGTATTTGATCCTAGATTTCCTAAGGTATTTATTACTCTCTCTCAAGATTTAATCGATTAACCCTAATTGAATTCGAAATTTCCAGATTTGCAATCTCTCGATTCACAAAACTTTGCCTGACTTATTGAATTAGATCTAAAACTATTTACTGGATAATTAATTTCTCAAATAATCTCTCTTCGAATGATTGTTAATTTGATAATTGTGGGTTTATTAAATTGTCAACTCTCGTTGTGCAATGTAACACTGATTACTTTTGACTCACTCTTTAGATTTGTTGTCAAGTTTAAATATAAATAATTATCACAAACATCCAATGTATATTAAAATCAATAGTAATCAAAGTCACAAAATAATTCCAAAATAAACCCTAATATGAAATTTAGAATTCCATAGTCATGCTTAAAATCTTAGAATTCAGATTACATATCAAGGATAATGAAAGAACTAAATGAAAAGAAAAAAAACTCGATTGAAGCTCTTATATGGTTTATTAGGGTCTTGGGGTCGTGTCTAGGATTTTTCCCACTTTGTTTGGTTCCAAAAATAGCATTGAACCCTAAAACAGATGAAAAAATTTGCACCTAAAAACCTTCTAGCACGTTCAAGTCTTTGGAGGCACGATCATGTTCGAGTGTTTTTCCTTTCTGGACGATCGTGTTCTACTTCTAACTTCCTCCATCTTCTTTGTTCTTCAATTTCCTTATTTCCTTCACTTATAAACACATTAAATACCTCACGAAACATAAAATTAATGTTGAATTCATGCTCTAAACCACACAAACACTTGGAATATAAAAAAACACATAATAATACAATTTTAAATTTATACATATGATAATCATCTAAGAAGCATTTGAAAACATACTAAAACAACTATCAAAATATGGTATAATCTATACCTATCAGCGTACCCATGCTTAAACTTTTTCTTATCCTTAAGTAAAGACAAAAACATAAACAAATAAACCAACATAAAAATACATAATCACACATTGATGCAACATGCAATAATGAGACAATGTCATTAAATCTCATGGAATCAATTTAACCACAAACATCAGTCATTCAAAATGTGCCATCATACTATCCTATTCCTTTCATGATTAAGTACTTTGAATTGAATATACATATCAATTAAAATATTAACACCATGTTCATTCACCTACAACACTTGTACACATACATTTATAGTAATCAATGAAAAATGCAACGATCACTAAGTATCCTTTTATGAAATTTTTTTCTTTTTTCAAAGATCAGGAGGTTTTATTTAATGAAATATAATTTTTTACAATTTTCTTTAGCATATACCAAGTCTTTTGACGTGAAGGTAAACACCTTGTCCTGAATGTCCCCTGGTTACTTAACTAGATCATGTTTTTTAGTTATTTTTCATGGTTATAATGTCATTCTAGCCTTTTGATGCAAAGAAAACATTTTGTCGTGAATGCCCCAGGTTACTCAGTTATATCACATTCTCAACTAGCTACCAACTATATTCTTATCCTAGCTTTTTTTGAAAAAGGACGATGGAATAACAATTTATTTAACACACTTTTTTTCTTTTCCTTAATTTCTTAGCCGACCTCAATTCTTTTTAGTCAATTATCCTAATGAAAGGTTACTAATGATGCTAATCACTTGAATTGACTTATAATTATAAACCTATACAGTGAACAAAATAGGTGTCATATCCTAATTAACATATATAGTCATTCAAAGATACTTAAAACATAAAATTCATAAGTCAATATGCTTTTACAAATTAGACGACTATGCTTAAAGCTAAACTAATTCCAACAACAAAAAGTTCACACAATTTCATGCTAATAAAAAATGCTAACAAAATATGATATGCAAAATTCAAACACATATGACATGTTAATGCATAAACTTCTCCACACTTAGACAACACATTGTCCTTAATATGAGAAATAAAAATACACATAAAATAAATAACAAAATACAAAAAGTTTAGAGCAAGAAACCACTTATGGAGATTATGTCGGTGATAGTATAGGTGAAGGAATTTGAATGCGTTAGGCAGCGAAGTACTTCAGAATATTCTCGATGTCACATCGATGTCTTCGTTGTTCTCATGCCATCTCCTTCATATACACCTCTATAGTTTTCATGCTCTCCTTCATAAGCTTGTTGTTTTCAGAAACCAAATTGAAGACTTTCTCCCAACCTTTCTCTTCATCATCTATTTAATAGTTAAGACGCCAATTCCTTGCGTTGGTGCAAAACTAGAACTAGCTTATGTTGTTCTGTATTTCATATGATTTTTGGAACTAATATCTCAGAGTTTCATATAATGGACAGCAAAGCTTTTAGCTCGCCTTAAGTGAATGTGATTAAGAAACTCAAGGAAAACAATAAGCAGTCCCTCAACATCTACACCATAATAAACAGCAGGTAAGCAGATAACCCTTGTGAAGATGACTACTTTTCTTTTTTAAAAGAAATAGCTAAAGTACGAAAAATATCGATTAAAGTACATACATTGATATTATTATCCATGCACCACAATATGAATAAGTCTTTAACAGAACATTTGTTACTTTTAGATTTATTGATTACATTATAACACATAAATTTATTGGTAATGCTGCTCAAGACTAAGAATGACATTTTTATGGGCATTGCTCAGAAAATAAAATGAAACTAACGAATAAAAACAAATTAAAGAAAATATACAAAAAATGGTAAAATTGGGGAATTCGGTAGGTATCCAGTTCTTTGGTTCAATCTCAGCCTACACCCTAATTAAGCATACATTGATTTGTTGTACTCAAACCTCTCCTAGAAACTATTAATTGTGGGTTAATAATTAACTCGAGTTTTCCCTTAGGTTTTGTTTAATCAAGATACAATCGTTAATTAAACCTTACCACCGAATAACCTAGGATACGATCTTCAGATTTAATTAGGCAGTAGCATTATGAATTAGGAAAACCGATTAATCAAGCCAATAACCATATATGATGCGTCATTTAACCTAGGTCATGTTATCCCTAATGATTATGAATCCTTAGTCGCTACACATAAATTTCAACATAACAATTATGGATTATATCGAAATTCTAGCAATGGTTATGTAATCAAATGATTCAATGAACGCATTAAAATCATCCTTTCATAATCCCAATGGGTTCATACACAAATAACTGTAACAATAACAAAAATCTGATTATCCATACACAAAATCAAAATCAATAACATAAGATAACACAATCAATTTCTAATGAGAGAAAGAAACAATAAAAACAAGAAAATATGCTTAACCTGGGTCGTCAATATCGATGTCATCTCTGAACCGGCATCGGGATGTTACCCCTCTATGGGTCTCTCTCAGAAAAATGCTTTAGCCCCTATTAATATCCCTACCGAGAACCCTTACTACCCTCTTATCACCACCGCAGCCTTCTTCTCGTATCTACTCTAACTGCCTCCAGCTGCGCTACTCTCTCTTCCCTTTCCCTCATTTCACTATAGCTTTTTATTTGAATTTTTTTTATGGGAGAGTTTACGGTCCACGCTTTGTTCACCAAACCCTGCCTCCCTCTACAATTGCGTAATACGCTAGCATTTTACGCATGCATTAATGCATGAAAGCTAGTGTTTTGCTCTTTTTTATTGTTGTTTTGGTGAGAGTTTTGACTATCCATTAAATACATTTAGCTATCGTTTTGGGCTAGTTCACTAGCTGCTTGCATGTCATTTTAAACTTGTTATTGCATGCTTTACTCCTCACCATTATCTATGCAGCTCACATTCTTTTCTTTATGTCACCATTTTTGTTTTATGCCGCCACCAACAAGCTATAATCTCTTTTCATTTTGCGCATTTTCCTTGTTAAACATTTGTGCTCCAATTTGCTTTACAATCTTGTCTTTTTGGTCTCAAATATATACCAACATATACAACCTAGCAATCAACACAAACTGAACACAAATTAAGCATTTTATCTTGAAAATAGGATTGAAATCAAATGGAAATATATAAGAAAATATAAGATAATTTGATCCTATCAGTAACCCCCCAAAACTTATTCCCTAACTTGTAATAGTTTTAAAAACAAGAAAATTAGTGATCCAAATCACTCCAAAATAGGAACAATTAAATCCTAAATACATAATTCAAGTAAACCTAATTACATAAAATTGCTAAGTTAAAGTCTTTAGCTTGACCTTTCATCATCTAGAACTTTTTTAATGATTTGAAAGGAAATAAATCACTTCCCTTTCTTACAAAAATACTCGTCCAAGATACAATTTGTACCTTTGTCCGTTTCCTTTGAAGGTTTCCTTATTTTGATTTCTAATTCTAAAGCTCCATGTGCAAATTCCTTTGAGATGCCCACTTTTCTTAATTTGAACTTTCTAGTAAACAACTTCAATCTTGAATTATACAGTAAAACCACATATCCCACTTTGAACTCTTTCTTTTTAATATGAGAATCATGCCACTTCTTAACTTTTCCCTTATATAGCTTCGAATTCTCATATGCATTCAAGTGAAGCTCATCAAGTTCGTTTAGTTGTAGAAGTCTTCGATCACCCACTTACTTCAAATGAAAACTTAAGGCCTTCATTGCCTAGAATGCTCTATGCTCTGGTTCCATAGGTAGGTCGCAAGCCTTACCATACACAAGTCTAAATGGTTTCATCCTGATTGGAGTTTTGAAGGCAGTTCAATAGGCCCATAAGGCATCATCCAACTTCAATGCCCAATCCTTCCTTGAACTATTTCGCATCTCCTCCAAGATTCTTTTAAGCTCACGGTTCACGACTTCCGTTTTTCCACTTATTTATGGGTGGTATGGAGTGGCTACATGATGGTGAAGTTTGTATCCTTTCAAAAGAGCATGGAAAGATTTATTATAGAAATTTGGTCCTCCGTCACTTATTACAGCTCATAGTACTCCAAATCAATTCAATAATCATTTTATAATTTTTTTGTAATAATTTTCCATTATTTATTAAAGTTGCCACAGTTTTAGCCCATTGTAACATATAGTCAAATTTGACTAAGATATACATGTTCCCCATGGAGGATGAGAATTGTCCCATGAAGTGAAGTCCCAATACATCAAACACTTCAACTTCTAAAATGTTAGATAGGGGCATCTCATCTCTTTTCTAGATTTTCCACACACTTTGGCATCTATCGCACTATGCCACAAACACTTGAGCATCCTTGAACATATTCCGCTAATAAAATCCATAATACTCGTGCTGCCATTTTGTTCGCCCCGTAACGCCCAGTATAACTAGTTTTATGACATCGCATCAGTATGTTTAACATCTCCTCCTTCAGAGTACACTTCCTTCCTAATCCATCAGCACATGTCCAATAAATGATCAAGTCATCCCATAGGTAATGGATACACTCTTACAAGAATCTCTTTTTTTGCTGATACGATATATCCAAAGGATGCTATATTTTTGTACTATAGGAATACTAGACGGTTAAATAACATCAAGGTTTCATTGGGGAATCACTCATTAATATCTTTTCTTTGCTCTAATTCCCATCCTTCCAAACGTGATAAGTGGTCAGGTACCACATTCTCCATCCCCTTCGCATCTTTTATATTTGTGTCTAACTATTATAAGAGTGATACCCATCGAATAGGCCTTGATTTCACGTCTTTCTTAGTGAAGAGATACTTAAGCATATTATGATCTATAAAAATGATCACTTTAGATCCCAAGAGATATGACCGAAACTTGTCACATGAAAATACCACCATTAGCAACTCCTTCTTAGTAGTGATATAATTAAGTTAAGGCCTGGCCCCATTAATGTCTTGATCATATAATAAACCGCATGCAATCTTTTATCATTCTGTTGGCACAACACGTAACCTACAACATCAATCTGATGATGTTAAGATTGATGCTGATATCAGTGAATCCTTTAGTCAATAAAATGCATATAGATAACTATCATCAAAATTGAAAGGAATGTCCTTGACTAACAGGTTTGTAATAGGTCTAGCAATTAAAGAGAAGTCCTTAACAAAGTGGCAATATAATCTTGCATAACTTAAAAATGCTCACACGCCTTTGACATTAATGAGTGGTGGAAGTTTCTCTTTGACCTTCATCTTTGCTCAATCCACTTTACTTCCTTGGCATGATATTTTATGTCCCAATACTATGCCTTCATGTACTATGAAATGACACTTCTCCTAATTCAGCACCACATGTGATTCTTCACATCTTTTGTTAGGCACTACTTAAAAAATTCTCCAAAGACTGAAAAATCATCCATGAAAATTTTCATTATGTCCTCTATCATATCTGCAAAGATAGACATTATGCACCTTTCAAATATAGTGGGACCATTGCATAACCTGAAAGGCATCTGTATATACGCAAATTTTCCATAAGGATATGTAAATATGGTCTTTTCTTGGTCCTTCGGATAGATAAAAATCTGGTTGTAGCTTGAACAGCAGTCTAAGAAATAGTAGAATAAATGACCAACCACCTTTTATATCATTTGATCTATGAATGGAAGAGAAAAGTGAACCTTTATAGTCACTTTGTTAAGTTTGCGATAACCAATATAAACACTTCATCCTATGACTGTTCGCGTGGAAATCATCTCTCCACCTTCACTCTCCAGTATAAACATTCTACCTTTCTTCAATATGCATTATACTTGGCTAACCCATTCACTATCTGATATCCAGTGTGTGATACTTGTGTCTAAGAGCTTTACTACTCCTTTTTGACTGCTTCCTTTATGTAATGGTATAGTCTCCATTGACGTTCCCTCACTACTTTACTTCCTTCTTTAAAGTTTATACTATGTATAACTACATTTGGGTTTATACCTCGTATGTCAGATATATTCCATCCTATAACCTTCATTTGCTTCCTTATGATCTTTGCCACCTTACTGGTTTATTCCCCATCCAATTGATTGGAAATATTGATGGTAAAGTTTAGCCCTAACCTAGGAAGGTATAGCTAAGGTGTGTGGGTATAGGCTTTAAGTTTAGAGCTGGAGTGGAGGGTAGTATGGATGTTTTGGTTCTTACTGATATGTCTTGATGTGCTTGAACACTCAACTCATCTGTCTTAGCTTCTTCCTCAGAATTAGCTTCGTTCTCCTTCTCAACTTCATCATCCATCTCAACTTCCTCAAATTTAACTTCTTCGAAACAGTTCTTTTGCTTTCTGATACATTCATCTGTTATATCGTTCTTCAAGAAAGACTTTGTTCATATTAAAGTCCACTTGATTATCAATAATCTAAAAGATCAATTTGCCTTTATAAATGTCGATAAACACTTTCCCAGTGTTTATAAATGGTCGTCCAAGAATTAGTGGATGGTTCCTATCCTCTTTGAATTCTAGTACCATGAAGTCCATAGGAATAATGAACTTATCCTCCTTAACTAAAACATCTTCCACCACTATAAGCGTCACTTGATTGATTGATCTGCTAACTAAATGAGCATTAAAGTTGGCTTCATAAACACTTTGCAAACTCTAACTCACTAATTATACAAGGTATTGTAAAGCTCCCTGGATCCTTCAACTTAGAAGGCATATGAATATTGATAATGGAGCTATAACTTTCAGTTAGTGCTACTGACAGCGCGTCATAAAGCTAGTTAAAACAAACTTGACTATTACTATAGCAGTGGTGAGTCTAGGTCGATCTCATTGAGAGTGTTTGTAAAGTTGTTGAAATGAAATTAATCGGTGTTTAGGTTTAAGGGGTGGTTTTAAAAACAAGAAAATAAAATAAAACTAACCTAATGAAAACAAATTAAAGAAAATATACAAAAAATGAAAAAAGCGATGAATTCGTTGGAAATCTGGTTTTTTGGTTCAATCTCGGCCTACCCCCTAATTAAACATTTTTCAACGATTTGTTGTTCTCAAATCTCTCCTAAAAACTATTAATCACGGGTTAATAATTAACTTAAGTTTTCCTTTATTTTAATTAAAATACGATTGTTAATTAAATTTAATTACCGAATAACCTAGGATACGATCTCTAGATTCGATTGGGTAGTAGCATTACAAATTAGGAAAATCGATTAATCAAGGCAATAACCACATATGTAGCATCATTTAACCTAGGTTATGTTATCTCTGATGATTACGAATCATTAGTTGCTACAAATGAATTTCAAATATAACAATTACGGACTATATTGAAATTCTAGCAATGGGTTTGTAATAAAACGATTCAATTAATGCATTCTAATAATCTTTTCATTATACCTAATGGGTTCATACACAAATAATCAAACGATAACAAGAATATGATTATCCATACACAAAACCCAAATCAATTAACATAGGATAACACAATCAATTTCTATGGAGAGAAAGAAACAACAAAAATAGTGAAAGAGTGGTTAACTAGGTCATTAGCATCGATGTCACCTTCGAACCAGCATTTGGAAGCTACTCCTCCATGGTCTCCTTATGATGGAGAGCTTACCTCCTTCTTCGTGCTCTTATTAAGCCCTTGAAGTTCCCAAACTCCCTAAACCGAAAACACCTATTTTACTTTCAAATTGCTTCAGTCAAAAGTCATTTCCTTCCTCTCGCTACTGTTCTTATTTTCAAAACATAACACATTTCAAACCCTCATTTTTTTGTATTTTATCCTTATTGCCTAATTTAAACCCAACATCTATGTTGTTGTTGCTTGCCAAATATCTATGTTTCATCTGTTTTGGCTTCCCATCTATGCTGCATTTTTTTATGCTTCTGTTGTCCTTTCATGTTTTGCCTTTAGACTGTCGTTTTAGTCCAGCTGTTGCAACCAGCATACACGCTGCTTGCATGTTTTGCTTCATTTGTTGCAGTGCCATTTTATGTGGACTATTGCTTGTCATAGGCTGCTGTAGTTTTAATCAACTCCATATAATTAACATAATTACATCAGTCCATTAAGCTTAAAAATAAAAAATAGTTCAACTTAGGCCAATTTTACAGTAAAATTTAGAATAAATAATTTTGGGTTTTACTAATAAAATACGAATAATCATACCTTAATGTGTGATAAAATAACTAAATGGACTAATTTTAGGAGGATAAAAGATGTAATTTTTACACTTATCAAACTCCCCCACACTTAGATTTTGGCCATTCTCGGGCAAAATATCAAAATTAAGCTCATAAACCCAAAAACATTTACTCAATTCCGATATTTTCCAAGAATATATAATCATAAGCCAAGATAAATGACTTTCAAAAATTAGAGCAAGAACTCAACGTTCCAAGCTTTTACTTATAATCAATCAACATTCAATACCTTTATAAACCGAGCAATCTAATGGTAAACTTGAAAAATGTGTTTAACTAAAATATATCCATAGGTACACTTAATACCATTCATGATCATGCCATTCCACAACTTTGCATATCATTTCATTTCTCCACAACTAAAGTTCACATGCAAAATGATGAATTAAAGCACTTTTCAATGTTGTAATGTGGGTAAAGATAAGGTGAGATGTATTTAGGTAAAGTAGCATGAAAGCCATCAAAGCTAGTGAAACAAAAGTAACACTCAATATACTATCAAGTGCAAAAATGAACATTCACTCACAATTATGTACATCAACTATGATGAATGCAAAAATGATGTTTCACAACTCAAATTCAAACTCTGATACATAAACCATCGTAAGCACAACCAATCCGAAGGGATCACTCATAAAGATTAATGATAACAATACATTGAACTACAATGAGTGAACCTTCCAAGACAACATTTAACTCATATCAACATACTCAGATAACCCATTCAATACAACTTTATGAGGATGTATTAAGCATGAATAACCTTGCAAACCACATATGCACTTAGTCATTGATACATTTATTTAAACCTTTTCTTTTTCTTTTTCTTTTTCTTTTTCTTTCTTTTTTCCTTTTTGTTTTTCTTTTCTTTTCTTTTCTTTTTCTTTCTTTCTTTTCATTTCTCTTATAAAAATTAAAATAAACTACATCAACATGGGAATTTCAATGTTAAGACATAAAATAACATCCCAACATTATAACCAACCCACACATGAGCATACCCCCATACTTAGAATTTTGTACATCCACAAACTCAAAAATCAACAAATGTTCCACTAGCTTCAAAGCTTAGGAACGAAATTTGGTTAGGTTAAAGCATGTACTATGGATAATACACAAAGAAAAGGCAAGTAAAGCTCATGGGGGCTTATCAAAAAGAAAAATCGTATAATAGGTAGGCTATTTGGCTAATGTAGTTCAAAAAAGCAAATAATACCTAAAAATATCCATGTTAATGCATATAAAAAATGTGGTCTTGAATAGAAATTCAATACAAATCAAGATGTACATGTCATGAAGGTCACAAATTATCAAAAGACAATGAGACTGATATGAGTGTGTCAGTCTAATAAAGCTCAAAATCTCTCTAGTTTTGTCCACCACTAGTCACTACCCTTCTAAAAATAATGCACATCGACCAATCATAAGAGCAAAAGTAATACTAAATTACTATCAAATTCTCTAGTCAATTCACTCTCTAATCATGACTATATAATCATAGAAGCAACAGAAAAATGAGAAAATCTTTGTTTTATTGTTTTATTCTTTCTCTCATTTTGATTGAAAACTTAAAACAAGTAAAAACAAACAAATTCAAAAACACACATGCATATAAAAACTAATGTGAAAAAGTAAAGGAAAAGAAATTTACTTCCCCTGGTTGCCTCCTTAGAAGTGCCTTTGTTTAGTGTCACTGGCTTGACTCCTTTTTCTCCTCACGTGACAAAATTATGGTCTTCTAGTGGCACATGCGGTTCCTCCACATGATGTTCTTCCGAATAGGGCCCTGGTTGATAATCGCTGACCTCTAACGTCTTCCTTATCTTCAGATTCTTCATCTCTACTGAGTCCTTGCTCTCTTGAAAAAATTTGAATGGTTGTTCACCTTTTTCTTCTTCGTTTAATTCTTCTAACCTGCTGGGTAAAGGTGAAGGGTTAGTCTCGAAAATAATTATGGACTTAGCACTTACTTCTGAGCCAAATGATGTATCATATTATACTTCAATCTCCTCCTCAACTTCCTTAACTATTCCTCTTAAAATTCTTAAGCTCCTCATCACTTCATAAGTTTTCCGCACTAACATCTATTAGGTACACCTTGGGTTGATATGGCTGCTCTTATTCTCTTTGCGGTTCCATATGGGTGATATCTCCCCATCGACGTAATGCATCTTGCTAGAATTACAGAGTATCCTCTCGGATTTACTTTACACCTTGCTGAAATAGTTGCTGCATATTTTGTTCGAACTGCTGCATATTCTGTTGAATTTGAAGATTGTTAGTAGCCATAATATTAAGAAATTCTTCTAGAGATGTACTTGAGTCATGTTGGCTCTCCGAATCTTAGGCGCTAGACTATGTATTTTGCAGAAATTATCCTCCATCCTACTGGAATTGTAGAGTATTTTGCTACAATTGCAAAGTACTAACATTCACAATATTAATCAACTATTCTAGGGATGGTCTGAAGTCATGATAGGAAGTTTCTAGTCTGTACAGGAATTGTTGTGCATCCTGCAAACTATCTTAAAAGTAATTATGGATGGTTATCCCATCCATAACCAAAGTTAGTTTGATCAATCCAAGTTTGGTTATAGGATTGAGAATAAGAGTTATAAAATGAATTACTTCTATCCATGTCAATTTTTTTAACATATAAACACTAAACAGAAAATGAAAAGATCAAGAAACACATGCAAAATAAACTAATTATGAACAGATATATACAAAACACCAATTAAAACCACACTCCTAGGCAACAACATCAAAATTGATAGCGAGTCATAACACTACTCAAAATAAACTAGACTACTACTATAGTAGTGGTGAGTCTAGGTCGATCCCATAGAGAGGGAGTGTAAAGTTGTTTAAATGAAATTAATCGGTGTTTAGGTTTAAGGGTTTTGGTTTTAGAAATAAGAAAATGAAATAAAACTAACTTAATGAAAACAAATTAAAGAAAACATACGAAAAATGAAGATAGAGGTTAATTTATTAGGAATCTGGTTCTTTGGTTCAATCTCAACTTACACCCTAATTAAACATTTTTTATTGATTTGTTGTTCTCAAACCCCTCCTAAAAACTATTAATCATGGGTTAGTAATTAACCCTAATTTCCCTTAGGTAGTGTTTAATTAAGATACGATCGCTAATTAATCTAACTACCAAATAACCTAAGATATGATCTTTAGATTCAACTGGGTAGTAGCATTACAAATTAGGAAAACCGATTAATCAAGTCAATAACCATGTACGATGCGTCATTTAACTTAGGTTATATTAACCCTAATGATTATGAACCGTTAGTCGCTACAAATGAATTTCAAATATAACAATTATGCATTATATTGAAATTCTAGCAATGAGTTTGTAATAAAACAATCCAATGACTGCATTCGAATAATCTTTTCACAATACTCAATAAGTTCATACATAAATAATCGAACGATAGCAAGAATATAATTATCCATACACAAAACCCAAATCAATTAACATAGTATAACACAATCCAGTTCTAAGGAGAGAAAGAAACAACAAAAATAGTGAAAGAGCGCTTAACCGGGTCATTAACGTTGATGTCACCTCCGAACTAGCGTTGGGAGGCTACCCCTCCATGGGTCTCCTCATGCTAGAGAGCTTACCTCCATCTTCGTGCTCTCCTGAAGCCCCTGAAGTTCCCGAACTCCTTCAACCGAAAACACCTATTTTACTCTCAAATTGCTTCAGCCAAAAGTCAGTGCCTCCCTCTTGCAACTATTCTTATTTTTAAATCACAAAATGCTCCAAACCCTCGTTTTTCTGCGTTTTATCCTTATTGCCTAATTTTGGCCCAATGTCTGCATTTTTGCTGCTTACCAAACATCTACGTTTCATCTGTTTTGGTTTCCCATCTATACTGTGTTTTTTCATGCTTCTGCTGTCGTTTCTTACTTCGCCTCCCAGCTGGTTGCACTGTCATTTTGGTCCAGCTGTTGCATGCAACATGCACGTTGCCTGCATATTTTGCTTCATTTACTACAACGTCATTTTTCATGGACTATTGCTTGTCGTGGGCTGCTGGAGTTTTAATCATCTCCTCATAGTTAACATAATTACATCAGTCCATTAAGCTTAAAAAAATAGTTCAACATAGGTTAATTTTATAGTAAAGTTCAGAATAAATAATATTGGGTTTTAACTAATAAATTATGAATAATCATGCCCAAATGTGTAATAAAAATAACTAAATGGTCTAAGTTTAGGAGGATAAAAGATGTAATATTTTACACTTATTAGCTAACATTTGATTATCTTCCTAAGTCCACCTGTTTGATAATATGTCCTTTAGGAACTTTATGTACTTAAGCATATGTTCTAATGCCTCCACAAAAGATAAATTAATTTCAAAAGTTTTCAACTTGTCCACAAACTTTGTAAATTGCATGTCCAATTTGTTGTTCTGTAATCTCTATAGGAAAGGAATCCTAGGTAGGTATGGCGGAGTGGCAAGATAGAGAGGGTCTTTACTCCTTTCTTCATCGTTCTTCTTCGTTTCGTGGTCCTCTATGAAGTGAATTTTCTCCACTAGTTGTTCAAGCTCTTTCCCACCCCTAAGTGTGATTGCCTTAAGTTGCTCCCTTGGGTTTGCTTCAGTATTACATGGAAGACTCCTCAAGCTTTTTGTAGACAATGTGTTTGCAAGTTGGCTCACTTAAACCTTTAGATTGTGAATGGAAAAGGTGTGGTTCTTTGCTAATTAGTCAAACTTCCCTTCTATTCTTTTGATCCTGTCTATAATCTTGTCCAGTTTGGAACCAGTGGCACTGGGCTTATCTTGTTAAAATCTAAGTTGGCCTTGATTTCTCAATTAATTACTCGCATTGTTTAACCAAGAAAAATTTAGGTGGCTTGTCTACTCAGGATTGTATGTGTTAGCTTATGGGTTATTTCCTCCTCCTCGACCAAATTACATGCCCATGTATTTGAATTGTTCCATATTGTTATTTTGTATTAAGAAGCAATCAACAGTAACATGATTATCTTGTTTGCATAATTTGAATTCGTGCTGAATTGCTTTAATTGGAGCTGATGAGGAGGCTTTCAAGCTGCTAAGTTGTTTTGTTAAATTATTTACCTTCACCTATAGTGTTGTCATTGAATCTACAGGAATGACTCCCTTCTGATCTCAAAAAGTCGACTGCTATCTAATTTTATTTGAAGCCTAAAGATGGCTATTATTTTCCATCTCCTCTAGCAAATCCTCTACTTCCTTAACTTTTTTCCATATTGCATCTGTGATGCCCCTCATGGGTGGTTTAACTCCATTGTAAAGTTTACAATGGGAACTCCATTGGTAAATTTTAGTAAGGACAAGTCCTTTATGAATTCTTGAACATTCCCACGGTTCATATGATGAAACCCTATCAATTTTTTTAGAAATTGGTAACCTATTTTATCAATTTTATGGTCTTCATCAAAGGGAAGTACTTGTTTAGGAAGGCATACAACAACTGCTCCCATGTCGTGAAATTGGCTGGGATTCAGGAATGATACCACGCCTTGGCTCTATCCTTCAACATGAAAGGAACAAGCCTCAGCCTAACAGCATCTTCAAAAGTACCATTACATTGGAAGGTATCACATATTTCTAAAAATTGAACTAAATGGAAACTACGAGCTTCATTAGGCAGCCCATAAAACTGCATGTTGATTTATAGCATATTCAACAATGCTGGTTTGATCTCAAATGATGTGCCTTACACCAGTGGTTGAGTGACATCTTGTTGTGTTGCATTGAATCCTAGTCTCATGAAATCCATAAGGGTTCTCCAGTGGTCTTTGTGATTATATTCTTCTACCATTGTTGTTTTTATCTCTTCTTGGCATCTCGCTCTTCAGATTTCTCTTTCTTATCTTGTGATGTCAAAAGCTGAAGTGTCTTCGATCTTGATTAAACTCTGAGTAATTATTATGTTGATGCAATCGTAAGGACATAAGAATGACCAAAATTCCTTAGATCAAAGGAATTCAAATAGTCCTAATGCTAAATCTCTGACCATGGCACCAAAAACTTGTTGAGCAAGTTTTATATCTAATAACAAAACTCTCAATACCTGCAAGTATATAGATTGTATCTTGTAATATAAGAGGATATTGTTCTATTGAGGATTATGCAATAGATAACAATTTGAGCCAAACTTTTTCTAAGGTAACACAAAATTGATTTGGATAAAATTTAATTAAAAAAAGTTAAAGAAAATAATAAAGTAAAGTAGATAAGCAAACAAGCAAATACACAATAAGCTACCAATGAAATTTAAGGTTTTTATCAAGATAGAATGTATGGGACTTATTCTTTCATTATTTGTTTCCTTTAATCTTGATGATTCAATTTTGTGTTTGATCTTAGATTTCCTAAGGTATTGATTACTCTCTCTCAAGATCTATTCAATTAACCCTAATTGAATTTGAAATTTCTATATTTACAACCTCTCGATTTATAAAACCTTTCCTAACTTATTCAATTAGAACTGAAGCTATCTATTGGATAATTAATTTCTTAAACAAGATCTCTCTTTAAATGATTCTTAATTTGATAATTATGGGTCTATTAAACAACCAAATCTCAATGTAAAATCTAAAACCAATTACTTTTGACTCACTCTCTCTATTTGTTGTCAAGTTTAAATGTAAAAATATCACAAAAATCTAATATTTATTGAAATCAACAATAATCAAAGTTACAGAATAATTCCTAATATGAAATTTAGAACTCCATAGACATGTTTAACATCTTAGAATCCATATTACATATCAAAGATAAAGAAATAACTAAAGAAAAAGAAGAAAAACTCTATTGAAGCCTTGATCCAGAAAGCTGGAATTCTAAAGCTCTTTTGATCTAACCATGTTTGACCCACTTTTTAATATTGGTTGCTGCATTTTTTGTCATTTTTCACATTCTTATAAAGTGTATTAGCGTCTTGGGGTCCTATCTATGGCTTTTTCCAGTTTGTTCAGATCTAAAATTAGCCTCAAACCCTAAGATAGATGAAAAATTTTGCACCTAGAAACCTTTTGGCACGATAAGCCTCTGAGTTATTCCTATCTAGTATGATCGTGTTCTATGGGGCACGATCTCATTCTACTTCCAGCTTCCTCATATTCTTTGTTCTTTAATTTTTTTATTCTCAACACTCACAAACACATTAAGCACCTCATAAAACATAAAATTAAGATTCAATTCACGTTTTGAACTATACAAACATTTAGAATATAAACAAAAACACGTAATAACATAATTCTAAACTTATACATAGGATATCATATAAGAAACTCTTAAAAACACACCAAAATACCCATCAAAATATAGTATAATCTATACCTAGGAATCATATAGATGCAACAACTTATAAACATTTTAAAGATGGCTAGATCATTTTTGTTTTGATTTGTGACATCCAATGAACAATTTATAACCTGATCCATATGCCATATAGGAGATGAAGGTTACACCATTTAAGCATATTTAGCTAGATAGGATGGAAGAAAGTGCATTGAAAAAATAGATGGTCAAGAAAGTGCATTGCAAAGGACACATAAACCATTAAGATAGTAGTTCCGTTTGATTTTATCATAAGTAATGAGTCTTTTTTCTAACTGCCACCTAAAATATGAAGGAGGCCTCAAGTAAGTTCCCTTTAAACCATATTAGCTTCCACCATGGTTGGGTTCTGGTAGAAACCTTGAACAAGGTCATTTAGGAGGAGTTTATGAACTTCCCTAATTATTCCTTAGTTAGAGAAAAGTATCATCTTTGTATTTGTTACCCCTAGAGCTAGGGACAGCATTAGGGAATTCAGAGAGTCATTGTGATCACTATAACATTTATCATCTTTAATCAATTCTTTCACCTTGACATTTGTAGGAATGGTGAGTCACAATAGTAAAAATGTTGGTTAAAGATGGAGAGGAACTAGACTGCCCTAGTTATCGAACCAAAAGCTAGCTTTTTCTCCATTAGTTTAAGTGTCACTCTTAGCATTAGCATTTGGTAGACAATCCATAAGGAATAATGTTTGCTTCTCATACCCCAAAAGCTACTACGCTTTAAATATTTTTCATGCATCCATTTTACCTATAAGGTCTAATGATCATTGAACAATCTATAAATTATTTTGGCAAGAAGAACATTATTGGTGGTTTTTGATACATTTGATTATAAGAAACTCCTAATTTTTTTTGGAAGATGAATATCAACTAATCTTAGCTGATCCCTTATATAAAACTTCTCCATCCCTTACAAAATTCTTAAACAACATTTCTAATGCCTTGATGAGAATTTGTGGTAAGAACATATGTGAGCTCTAATATATATGCAGATTGTCGAGAACAGAAATAGTAAGTTGACAATTGCCAACATGAGAAATGGTTTTACTTTTCCACATCCCAATTCTTTAAAGGATCGACTAAAAAAGGGGAGCACAATATTTGAACGTCAATTTTGAGGTAGTGATTGGGATACTTAGGTATTTAAAGGAAAGCTTATGAATTTGAAGACTTGAAATTTTAGACAGCTCCAAGGCTAGTTCATTCGAACAATAAGAAATAGACAATTGGCTTTTAGATTTGTTCACTTTGAGACTAGATAATTTAAATAAATAATTGAGAGAATATATAAGAGTTTTAGCAGAAAGATAATCAATACCATGAAGTAATATTAAGTCATCAGCAAATGAGAGATTGAAGAGTTTCAAGTTCCTGCATTTATAGTGATATCTAAAGTGCATTCTCCTGCACTATATTATGAGCTATAAGCCCAGTTAATACCTCAATGCAAATAAAGAAGATGTAAGAAGAGATAAGCTCACCTTGCCTAATCCATTTTGCTCCCTTGAATAACATAGTGGCTTCTCCAATGATAAGAATATTATAAAAAAGAGTGAAAATACAGTAAAATATCCAATGTATAAAGGGAGAGGAGAAGCCAAAATCTTATAACGCTTGATAGATAAAATTCCAATTAACAGCATTAAATGCTTTGTAAAAGTCAATCTTTAATGAGAACTCCTAATTGATTTTAATTTAAAGTGTCCTTTGTTAGAGAAGTGCTCTAAAGGCAATCACCTGTAGCATTTATTGTATAAATCATTTTATGATTAATAAAGGCATTTTTTATTATTTCGCTGTTCATACATTTATGGATTTGATTTTGAACTTAAATTGATTTAATGAAGTCCTTGATACAAAACATAGCATGAAGAAAATCAATATGAGATCATGATAATGAGATTCCTATCATATGTAATTATTTTAGTATCTAAACTTTCCCTAGTCATAGGATTAATGAGATGGGATATCATTAATCTGGATAAACTAGCACATATTATACTGCTTAATTAGATCATGCAGTAGATCTCATAAGTTGTAGGCCTAAGTTGTTTACAGTTAACATGTAGATGCTTAATAAGGGTAGTAAGTACATTGTATTGGCCTACTATGAAACAATCATATGGATATTCTATTCCAATGTCAATGATAGTCTTATCATAACAATGGTGCAAGTATCGTTTGACGTGAAGTGCTCATGGATATCTCAGATACTAATCCTGTGCTTTGATTCCATTCATTGGTGCCTTTTAGGGGTTACTCATAGGGTGGTGATTGGGTCCAACTTGAAGTATTCGGAGGTAATTGAGTAGCCTATAAAGGATTCACCACTCCTAATATAAGGAGATGATATCCACGGCCTCTTGTCGAGGTCATTACTTGGAAGTCTCTGGCTAGAGCAGATATGGGTCATGAAGAGAGTCTTCAATGATACATAGAGTAATGAGATCCTTAGGATAAGATCTAATAACATTTGGACTAGAAGTGACGTAGTCAGTCTAGTGGGAGTTGACACTTTGACCATACTCTGAACCAAGTGAGGTATAGATGATGAAAGGACAAACTACATGGAAACATTACTTATGGAAGGGTTCGTAGTCAAACCATTGAATTTTTGGGCAATTGGGGGTCATTACGTGTTGCCAGATACTGCTCTTAGCTTACTTAAA
This sequence comes from Erythroxylum flavicans, assembly GCA_027576715.1. Lineage (NCBI taxonomy): Eukaryota > Viridiplantae > Streptophyta > Magnoliopsida > Malpighiales > Erythroxylaceae > Erythroxylum > Erythroxylum flavicans. The sequence continues at coordinate 3,253,694 of JANZXP010000009.1, forward strand.
TTAATTATTAATTCAAGTGGCCAACATAATGAGGAACTTAATAGGTCACACACATAGAAGATCCAAAGGATGAGTAAAATGGTCTTGAATGGTGATTTAAGATATGAGAGAGTATTTTAGGATTGTATTACAATGTGATCATGGTAGAAAACATTGCATGAAATGGGTTAGAAAAAAGTGTTGTTGGCTTCCATTAATGCATGTTATTCATGGTCGTTTACTTCCCATAACTTCCATTAATGCATGCTATTCATAACCATTAACTTTCCATAAATTTCCATTAGTGATGGGGATTATGGACGGCCAAATGGTGTAGAAAATTGAGAAGATTTTCGTACATCTTGTGTAAGACACAAATAAAAAGAAAGGTTCCTTTTCTTACACACACACTTTTTCTCTTTAACTCTTTCAAGAATTCTTGTCTTTGCTAGCACACAGAAAGAATTCTAGCCATCTCCTAATAAGGTTTCATCATTCTTTCTTCAGGTGGACTTTCATTAGAAACGGTCTGCATTGATCGTTGTGGTTTACGACAACCTAACGTGGAGAAGATTAAAAAACAAAGGAGATCGTCAGAAAGGTATGTAAACATCTTACATTTCATGTTTTTGTTTTTCTATGTCTATGTACCTAAGTAGATCCGGGTTTTGAGGTTCTGTTTTATTTCCACTGTGTATATTTGATATATATTATGTATGAGATGCATGATAAGAACCTACCAGTGGTATCAGAGACATCTTGTGCCTTGTTAGATGTAGAATACATGACATATGAAAACTATTTTCATGGTTGTGACAGTTTAAGGTCTTGTAATGTTTTGTTCGAAATTAATTATAGAAAATGGCTTTCATGATTTTATTTCACTAATCTATTCATAAGATGTATTTTAATGATTCAGTGTGATTGAAAATATTTTTAATTTGATTAAAATATTTAATTTCATCCTTACAAGAACATGCATGAAATATGTCTTTCTGCTAGGCATATGATGTCTATTGGCTAAACTGATGAGGTTACACATGATTTTCGTGGAATTTGATTCTGGAAAACCTATGTGAATATATTTGGGACGTTTTTATACCTCTAGAATTTTTATAGAATTATTAAAATTGTTTTAATAATTTTATCAAACAATTTTCCAGATCTGGACAGTTTTCCAAAAATTGTAGGATATGTTTTGTTTGATGTTTTTGTATGTTTATACTTTGGTTCCAAAACCTTAAAAATATTTTTATGTGATAAAAATGTGTAAATTTGATGTTTGATGCATGCCTAAGTGATTTTGCCTCAAATTTTATCTCCATAAAATTTTAAAAGTCATATTTGTCGTTTTTGGTATCTTATCATTGTTTCGGTGATCATGATAATTTTGGGGTGATTCATAAATTATTTTAATCATCGTGAAATAACCTAGAGATGCTTGAAATGATGATTTTATGTTTTGAAAATTTTAGTAAATTATAGAAATTAATTTAAGTATAGCAATAGATTTTCTAGTAAGACTACAAAATTTGGCATGTATGATAAAATTGAAGTTATTTAATTTTGGACATCAAATAATTATTTTAAGGTAAATTAATTATGAATTAATTTCTGGAATTAGGAATTCATGTTAATCAGATTAATATCAATTCCAATTGAAATAACATACAATAGTAATTTTAGCCAAGTTAGCAAATGGAAGATAGTAAATCTAAGTGTTGGATTGCCCTTAAATCCAAGTGTTGGATTAGGCTTCCATGTTAGGATCCATAAGATGTCATAATCAAAATGATGTGTTTACATATATGCATTAGAGAATTCATGGTTAGGAGAATGTGTGGGCTTGCATGATGGATGGTTATATATATATATATATGAGTTATATGTATAAGGCCGTCTAAGTTAGATAAGACCTTAGTCAAACCCCTCACTTAGATTATTAAAACTAACACCTTCCTTTAATGAGGCAAGAATCAAAGTCCTTTTAAGGTTAGGGTTGTTGGGGAAACCCAAGCCTGCTCTACACAGATATGCTCGAACCATGAAAATAGGATTTCCAGATTAATGGGTTAGTTTTAACTAAAAGCGTTGTTTTGTTGGGCAAACCCAAGATCAGCGTAGACAGAGGAGAAGTTGGGTAGTGTACATTAGATGTACACATGTCAAGAGTTGATAGCCCAATGAGTATGCACACATCAACAGTTGATAGCACTGGATTCGATAGTTGCATTGGAGATGCAATTGGTATGATTGATACCTACCAGTTGAACTAAGGTCATTTGTTGGGCAAACCTAAGGTCATTCTTAGGGATATTAGATATCAACCCACTAGGAAAATTTTTCTACGAGGTCTCTCAGATTTATATTGAGGGTTATGAATTTATAAAAATAGTGGGAGCCCTAATGCATGTTATTAAAGTCTTTATAGACATGCATTTAAGTACATTCTAATTTTTCTCTATTTGATGATAGGTTGCTATTGCCCGAGTCAACACCATGAGTACTAATGTGAATCTAATATCATTGATGGAAGCTAACAAGTTAACTGGACTAAACTTCCTTGACTGGCTTATGAACTTGAGAATAGTTCTCAAGTCCTAGAAGCTTGGTTATGTCTTGGAGGAACCACTTCCTGATCCTCTGCTGTTGATGCTTCTAATGATAATCAGAGGGCATATAGGAAGCATCTCAATGATAGCAAGACGGCTAGTAGTATGATGCTAGCCACTATGTCACCAGAGCTGCAAAAGCAGCATGGGGCTATGGATGCTCATACCATAGTCTATCATCCTAGGGAGCTCTTTGATGAGCAAGTAAGGTCCGAAAGGTTCGAGACTTTGCGATTGCTCTTCTGCTCCAAGATGGTTGAGGGGACATCTCCAGTGTAGTACGCACTGAAGATGAATGGCTACATTAAGCGGTTGACCTCCTTAGGTTTTCTTTTGGATCATAAATTAAGTATTGACTTAGTTCTGATGGGTTTAACCGATAATTACTCACAATTTGTGCTTAATTATTGGATGAGCAATATATCCAACATAACTCCTGAGCTGGTCAACATGCTCAAGGTAGTTGAGCCATCTGTCTACAAGGACAAGGTTGTGATGCTGGTGGACTCTCCTAGTTCTAAGAAAAAGAACCAAAAGAAGAAGAAGTCCGCAGGGCCTAAGGAAGGTGTCAAGAAAGCAAAGAAGACTACCTCGAAGGGAACTTGCTTCCACTGTGGTAAGGATGGCCACCGGAAGAGAAATTACAAGGCCTATCTAGAGTCCTTGAAGCAGAAGAAGGCATCTAATGCCCCATTTACTTCAGGTATTTATGTTATTGATATTCATACTGCTTCTGATAACAACATACAGGTTAGATACCGGTTATGGCTCACACATTTGTACTGACATAAAGGGCCTCAGGAATAGTAGATGACTCAACAAGGGAGAGTCAGATTTGCGAGTGGGCAATGGAGTAAGAGTTGTTGCATTAGCTGTAAGCATATATGTATTGACGCTCCCTAGTAAGCTTGTACCAAAATTAGACAATTGTTTTTATGTACCTGCTTTGACTAAAAATGTAATGTCCATTTCTATTCTTAATAAAGCTGGTTTCCATTTAAATTTTAATAGCAATGGTTGTTCAATTTATTTGAATGGAATAATCTATGCTTTGGCTACATTATGCAATGGTATATACATATTGGATATGTCTAATCTGGTTCTAAATATCAGTAATAACAAAAGAATAAAACGAGATAATGTGATGTCATCTTACTTATGGCATTGTTGCCTTAGCCATATAAGTGAGAGATGCTTGTCTAAACTACACAAGTGTGGTAGTTTAGGGCCATTTGATTATGAATCATATAACACATACGAATCTTGCTTATTAGGCAAGATAACTAAGTTACCCTTTAAGGGAAATGGTGAACAAATTAGTGTACTTTTAGACCTAATACATACTGATGTATGTGGTATGATGTCCATACATGCTAAAGGTGATTTCGTATACTTCATTACCTTTATCAATGATCATTATCGATATGGGTATGTGCATCTTATGAGATACAAGTATGAAGTCTTTGAAAGGTTCAAATAATTCAAAAATGAAGTTGAGAAACAACTTGGGAGAAGTATTAAATCACTTTGATCAAATCGAGGTGGTGAATACTTAAGCCAAGAGTTTTTGGATTATCTCAGGGATAATGGAATATTGTCCCAGTGGACTCCATCTTACATACCATAACACAATGGTGTGGCTGAGAGGAGAAACCGAACCTTGTTAGATATGGTGAGGTCTATGATGGGTTTAGCAAATTTACCAAAATCATTTTGGGGGTATGCACTCGAAACTTCTGTTTATGTATTAAACAGAGTCCTATCCAAGTCAGTTAATGTTACTCTATATGAGATATGGACTAGCAATAAATCCTATTTTTATCATATAAAATTTGAGGTTGTCCTACTTATGTGAAGCAGATTCGGTCAAATAAGCTTGAAGCTAAATATGACAAGGGTCTATTTGTAGGATATCCTAAGGAAACTATAGGATATCAGTTCTACCATGTTTCGGAACAAAAGGTGTTTATTTCAAAACATGCTATCTTTTTAGAGAAAGAGTTTCTTCTAAGAGAAGACAATGGGAACAAAATTGAACTTGTGGAAGTTCAAGATGCTCATAGACGCAGATCAACTGACTGGACCCGAGAATATTGTTTATGAAGATGAAACAATATTTCAATCTTCTGACACATAAGAAGTTCGTAGGTTAGGTAGGATACGTCATATTCCCGAAAGATATAGATTTTTTCTCATAAGTGAACTTAACGACATATTGCTTATAGAAGATAATAAGCCTATTACCTATAAAGAGGTTCTAAAGAGTTCAGAATCTGACAAATGTCTTCAAGTTATGAAATCTGAAATGGATTCCATATATGAAAACCAAGAATAGAATTTGGTTGACCTACCCGTAAGGATAAAACCAATAGGGTGCAAATGAGTTTTTAAGAAGAAAGCCAACGAGAAGGGTAATGTAGTCACCCATAAAGCTAGGCTTATAGCTAAAGGCTATCGTCAAAGGCAAGGTGTTGATTATGACAAAACGTTTAGCCCAGTAGCTATGCTTAAATCCATTAGGATATTCCTAGCCATTGCTGCTCATTATGATTATGAGATATGGAAAATGGATGTGAAGATGGCTTTCCTTAATGGAAACCTAACCGAGGATGTGTATATGACATAACCTGATGGTTTCATATCCATAAATGGAGAAAAGGTATGCAAGCTTTAGAAATCCATTTATGGATTGAAGTAAGCATCCAAGAGTTGGAATATCTGATTTGATGAGACAATCAAAGAGTTTGGTTTCTCACAAAATCCGGATGAGCCATGTGTGTATAAGAAGGTTAGTGGGAGTGCAATTGTGTTCCTCATACTATATGTAGATGACATATTGCTAATAGGAAACGATGTCTCAACTTTACAATCAGTAAAAATTGGTTAGCTAAGAACTTCTTTATGAAAGACCTTGGAGAACTAACTTATATTTTTAGGATAAGGATCTATAGAGATGGATCTAAAAGGTTGTTTGATCTTTCTCAGTCTACATACATAGACAAGATGCTAAAGAGGTTTAGCATAAAGCAGTCCAAGAGAGGTTATCTTCCCATGGTACGTGAGATTACACTCTCTAAATCTATATGTCCAAAAACACAAGATGAGAGGACTCGCATGAATTTGATTACTTATGCTTTGGCTATAGGATCAATTATGTATGTTATGTTATGTACTAGACTCGATGTATCGTATATTCTAAATGTTACAAGCAGATATCAGTCAGACCGTGGTGAGGGTCATTGGGTAACTGTCAAGGATATCCTTAAGTGCTTGAGAAGAACTAAAGACGTATTCTTGGTATATGGAGAAGGTGATCTTGTGGTAAGAGAGTATACTGATGCTAGCTTCCAATCAGATAGTGATGACTCCAAATCCCAGTTTGGATATGTATTCACACTAAATGGTGGTGTAGTCAGTTGAAAAAGTTCCAAATAAGAGACAACTGTTGATTCAAAGACAGAGACAAAATACATTGCAGCTTCAAAAGTAGCAAACGAAGCTGTTTTGATCAAGAAGTTCATCATGGAACTTGGTGTGGTTCTGAGCATCGCTGACCCAGTGCAGTTGTATTGTGACAACAACAGGGCTATAGCGCAGGCGAAGGAATCGAGATCTTATCAGAAGTCCAAACATGTACTCAAGTGCTACCATTTAATTAGAGAGATCATTGGTAAAAATGACATCAAGATAGAGAGAGTTCCCATCGATCATAATATAGCTGATTCGTTGACTAAGTCCATTTCCTAAAAGAGTTTTGTGCCACATGTACATGCGTATTGTTAAGTCAAGAGGACATTACGATGATTGATTTTGATGACAATCAAATAATAATAATGTTAGAAACAAATGAAAATTTTTAACAAGTGTGTTAAGTGCGCAGAAGGAAACATAGATGCAGACGCAGATGTGAAGTTAAAATATAGACACAGACGCAAAGTCGAAGCACAGATGCAAACACAACACAGACGCAGACGCAAATCCAATATAGACGCAGACACAGACGCAAAGTATAAACATAGACGCAGACGCAGAAGCAGATGCGAAGTCAACATAGGCGCGAAGTCAACACAGACGCAGACGCAAATCCAATACAGACGCAGACGCAGACGCGGAATCAAAACGTAGATGTAGACGCAAAAATATAGACGATACCATGAAGAGACATTGGCATGTCAAACAGTTATTTAGTTGAAGTTAGTTACAAAACTCAACTAAAGAAGCAGTTATCAAGATTCAAGAAGCAGTTACAGACGAAGACTATAAATACTAGTCGTAGTCGAAGATGTTACAATCTTAGACAAGTTAAAAAGTTAGACAATCTTAGAAATCTTACGATTCAAAAAAGAGAAATTTTGTAGTGCGATACAAAGAGAGCTAATCTCTGTAACAAAAGCTCACAATCTTTTTCTAGTGAGAGAAAGAAAAGGCTGAGAGCCTAGAGAGGCTAAGATAGCTAAAAGAATACTTTGTAAGAGAACTGAAGAGGCTCTGGAAGGGAAGAAAGAATACTTATAATTGTTTGAAGTATAGTGGAACACTCAGACGAACTCTGAGGACTGGACGTAGCCCACAGTTTGGGGTGAACTAGTATAAAAATCGCAGTGTCTATCCTTACTCTTTACTTTAGTTTTTTTTATTAAACAAATTATAAAGAAGTTATTTACGATTTAACTACGTATAACTTTGTGATATCTTTTTAACAAGAAAGAGAAGTTCTTAGCAAGATTCTATATTCACAAAAAATGATACACCATTCAACCCCCCTTCTTGTGTATCGAGTTTCTTGTACATAAAGTTTATACTAACGTGTGATTTACTTCAATTGGTATCAGAGCTCAGTTTCCTATAATCACCTTTACAAAGTGAGGACAAAGATCTATGGCAGAATCACATGTTTTTATAGCTGAAGGTGTCTCTGTCACAAGACCTCCTGCGTTCAATGGTGAAGATTATTAGAAGGACAGGATGTGGCTTTTCATAGAATCCACACACATTGATCTTTGGGATATCATCGAGAATAGACCATACGAACCAGTAGATGATGAAGGAAATGCCATTCCTCGTAACAGATGGTCAGCTGATCACAAAGCCAGATATCAGCTAAATTCAAAGGCCAAGTTCTTTCTGAGTTATGCATTGAGCAGAAGTGAATATGATAAAGTTTATGGATGCAAGACTGCAAAAGAGATGTGGGACACTCTATCCATCGCACATGAAGGCACAAACTAGGTGAAAGAGTCTAAGATCAGTATTCTTGTACATCAGTATGAGTTGTTTAAAATGTAAGAAGACGAGTCTATTGACCAGATGTTTGGACGATTTCAAACTATCGTTAATGGACTTAAAGCTCTTGGGAGAATCTACGACAATCAAGACCATGTGAGGAAGATTCTCAGAAGTCTGCCAAGAAGATGGAGACCCAAAGTCACTACTATTCAAGAAGTCAAGGGCTTGAGCAAACTAAAGCTAGACGAATTGCTTGGTTCTTTGAAGATGCATGAAGTAGAGCTGGATACTGAAGACAAACCTAAGAGAGACAAATCAATAGCATTAAAGGCTGGTCAGAAAAATCACAAGACTCGGAGAAATAGAAGTTCTTCGTCAAAAGCATTAAAGATCGAAGAAGTCAAGAAAGATGATACCAGTGAGTCTGATCGTGATTCAAGTGAAGATGATGA
>JANZXP010000009.1:3291111-3309138 GCA_027576715.1 Erythroxylum flavicans
TCAAGTGTGAGTTTGTGATGACATTTGTAATTGGTGATGTTTATAAATAAAATGGGTCGAAATGATTATGAGTTTTTCTAAAAATGTGTGGGTTGCGTGAAAATTTTTTAATGGTTATGATTGACTAACTGTCCTAGCTCTCCACCCTTGTAGAGTGTATTCTCGAATACCGTCGATGTGTTTAAGAATATGCCCTATAGGAGTAGGGTGCTACAGAGAGAATACATAAATATCACATTGTTCCTCATTATTTGGTCTCAATTTAAAAATATAAAGAAAAGGTTAATAAATTTGCTATAATTTTGATAGTTGATAAAAAAGTAACTAGGCATAATAATAATGGTGGTAATAATGTTGGAAATATAAAGAAAAAGGTTGTTGTAAGTAAAAATTTAAATGATGTTGAGGCTGTGAAACTAGTATAGAGAAGATTCATGACAGATTTGAAGGCTTGACAAAATTCAAATGTTACTCCATTTTAGAGTAAAGAAAAGCTGTGAATCTTGCTCCTAAAGTTGAAAAGGATGCTTCAGTTGAAGGTTAAGTTTTTTAGTTAAGATTCATAATGAATGCAATAAGAAAAATATAAAGCAAGGATATTATGTTAAAGTTGTTAAAAGGCAAATTTACGTTAAAACAACAATTGAGGAGCTTGGAATGATTGCTAAGACTCATAACCAAAAAGGGTGATCAAACCACAAAAATCAAAAGTTTAATAATAGAATGAAGTTACCTCATTTCTCATCAAAGAAGCAAGTTGCAGCCATGGTGAAAAAATTCCTTTCAAGAAGAAGAAATAATGCCTTAAGGGAGAAACTTGGTGTTTTAGGAAAGAAAATCAAAGATGAGTGTTGGAATTAATATTTTATCTTGAAACTTCAAGTCGAAGAATCCTTTAAGTCTAGTTCAACTTGTTCTTGATAAGTATAGAGAGGAATAAGAGCTCAAACATGCCCATGTTTTAGTTAATGTAATGCATAATTTAGTTTCAAAGAGGTACAGAGACACATTTACACCTGCTTTTCAAACTATGTAAAATACAACTATTTTAAAGAGAAACGCTGACATATATATAATCTTATTCTACATTGTGTCTTCATTATAAGATTTTTAGAAAAGGAACATATGTATCGAGTCGTGTTCACGTTAATGAATTACGATAACAATAATATTTGGTACATTTTCTATGATGACTTGAAAAATTTTAAGTAAATGATTCCATATTGAGTTTGAATAAGTTAATTTCATTCATTTATAACCCATCTAAATATTAGTCAAGTTATTGTAACCATTAGACCTAAGAATTTGGAATATAATTACTAATTAGTGGGGTTAGTTGAACTCCTTATACTTTAAAGATATCATAAGCATGTTTTGACTTTAAGATTGCCCTTGCTTACTTACTTGGAGAAAATCATAGTTGTTAGTGACACTAGAGTGGCCAAATGTGTACTATACTTTCTCTTGTATATATATATATATATATAGTTGTAAAAATTGTTTTTCTTTTCTTCTACTAAGGTTACCGTTCTATTCTAAACACGTAGCTGACATATTTTGACATAAAATTAAATCTCTTGTTATTTATATTATGCTCTTAATAGATAAACATCACAATTTCTTCAAAGTTTGTCAAGAGGCAAAAAAAGGAGTCCATTTTTGTGATCTAAGACATGGACATGGATATAGACAAAGATATAAATAACATATATTTTTTACCATTTTAATTATTAACTTAATGTTGAATTATTATTTATTATTTATAGTTTGATTTGACATTGGAACTGATTATGTTGTTCTATACTAACAATGTTAACAGTAGAATAAATGAAAACTATATTTATAATAAACTAAAATTTTGAGCATTTGATTAATATAATTTATAGATTTAACTAATATTACAAAATTAAGTAAAATTTTATTAAAATATAATTTATTTAATATTTTAGGAACATCTTCCTCCACCATTAAACCTAATTAAATCATGCATGAAATTGAAGTAATAAAGCAAAAAATATTGAAAAAATAATACAATGATTAAAGTACTACAAACAAACTTTTTATGTATGGAAAGAAATTAATAAGGAAGTTTGACATACAATGTTATTACGCACCAAGGATGATGTCCAAAGTAGAAGCAAGTCTAAGACATCTATCATACGTTTCTCTCCATCACAATCTATTAGTTCCACAGACATTTTGACTTCGTATACTATGGCTCTCGTCTCTAAAAAGCTTATTAGCGACAATTACATGTAATTTATATGAGTATAGATGATATAACACACCTAATAAGTTTAAGTTGCATCATTTGATATCTAAGTATTAGAGAAGTTGAAAATTTAAAATTGTTTATATAAGAGATAAATTTTGATTCAAATGATGAGAATTATCATTTAATCGATTAGATTTGCATAAAGAGAAAATGAGTTTTCTTATAAGTATTCTTTACGTAAAATTTAATCATATCCTAATAAAATAAGGGATGTGATTAATGATGCATATGAATATGATATGATCTTGTTTATTTATATTTCAATTTCCTATAAATGATATCATAACACGTTAAATATACATCTTAATTATGATCATTATAAAATTAAATTGAAATTTGTGTTTTTGTTGAATTGAATGTTTTCTGTAACCTATTTTAATTATAAGTGATAATTATCAAGATCGTGAGAATATCCAATTTAATATGAAAAGATAATAATTAATTATTTGTATCAAGTATATTAATACTCTTCTTCTATTGTCTTATGTGCAAATATGATACTATTTTCTTTATTATTTATTTTCATCTTACAAAGTTTTATCCATAGCTTGGTCTGGCAAGGAAAAATAAAAAATAAAAATAAAAAATAGAAAAGTAGAGTCGATAGAAATTTTGGAAAGACAGAGAATGACTATTAGTATTTTCAATTAATGGCTGTAAAGATGCACTGTATTTATTAGAATTCCTAGAATAACAAAACTCATTAATCTAAATGTATGAATTTCACATGCATCATTACTTTACTGATTAAATTCCACTAAAGTTTCTACAAGATATTGAATTGTGCATGCAATGTATATAGTGGAATTCCAAAAGTAGGAAAACTCCCAAGCATTAGAGAAGAACAAAATAGGTAGCATTGATACCTTGTGGAATAAAAACAAGTTGAAAACATAGTCAACTCCCAAGAACTATAAAATTTGACAGTAGATACTGTAAACCAATTTAAAATAGATTCAATATTAATATATATGCTATAATCATAAATAAATCAGATGTGGAAGAGATTGGTGAACCTTTTTTCATTGATACTCTTACTTGAAAAGTTCCAAATGTTATATGTTTTGGAGTTCTTTTAAGCTCTTAGTCCCACAATTGATGGCATATTATAAAAAGAGTAAAATGAACTTAGGAACTAAAGCCTTATTAAAAAAAATATTAATGTACTTTCGTTAAGCACATTGACCATTAAAAAGTAGGTACCACAAAATTAAGAATTTATTTGTCATTAAAATAGTGAACATTAGATCACTTATGAATTGTTAAAACTACTAAAAAAAGAAATATCTCATATTCTCCTAATTGGTTTATATTTTCGACTTATATTAATCTCCAATCTGAATAAAAAGTTGTGGCAGCTGGAAAGAGAATGAATCTATCATTGGTTATCATCTTTAATCTGTATCTAAGTTCAAAACCCACCACTACAAAGAAAAAAATCCATGAAACAAACCCAAATCATAGACAATTGAGCATTCATTAAACTGAAAAAATAGAGATGTTGGAAAATGGATAACCTAGCATTGAAGTGACCAAGATTGAGCAACGTCGAAGGAACACTGGTAACATCTCATTCTCTGGCAGAATGGCATTGTAAATGTGATCAAAGCATCACTCTCTACTGCTGTGCTTGCTTGGAGTATGAGTGACTCCAAGATGTTATCCCTTTAGCATATGAAATTTCACAGCTATACGGAAACAGACCGTGGATCAAAGGTTATCTAGATCACATATATGATAATGGCACGTAAAATCTTCAAGGTAACTTAGCAAGTTAGATCAATTATATTATGAGTTTTGTTAGAGTTTCCGACCCTGTACGAACTAACTTAGCAAAGGCTAAGTTCTTGATAGACTAAGGACTTAGTGTATGTTTAAATGAATGGACCATGACTAATGGACTTGACATGGGTAAGCATTGGATCTGACTAGTATGCTATGAAAGGCTTTGGTGATGTGAGCATGACTGTGGGACTTTGTAAGCGAAATAGCACCAAAGATGAGCTACTAATGTCTGAGGGACCAATAATAAGATCAAGAGCTAAAAAGTTCAAAAAAGCACTTCAATCCTATATGGGCCGAATTGTAGATGGCATGGAATCTCAAGAGATAATAAGGGCTAATGACAAGATAACTAATCAAGTTAGGTGGGATGAGCAAGAAAACGTTCCTTCTTATTTAATTAATTAGTTTATGTTAGAAGCAGAACTTTCGGTAGCCCACTACTTATGTCTCAGCTTGTTTAAATTTTTTAGGTTTAATGAGTTGTATTTTAGAAATATTAGTTTAGGCTTAATTATTTTGGAGAAAGGCCTATGCTTAAAGGCCTTTTATGTAGTTAGGCTTTTTTTCTCAAATGGTATAAGTACATCATAAGAAATATTATTTAAGGTTAGATTGGTTTAATAATGTATTCTGTAAGGGTGGATTTCTTGTCTTCTTCTATTGCATCAAGAATATAGTTCTTATTAAGGTAAACACTTATGGAGAATTTCTATTCTTGTTTCAAATTAACCTTATTATATGTGATCGGGGGTTTATTAGGGTTGGGGATTTTATCTTGTTCATATTCTATCCAAAGTGTGTGTTTAAGGGGTTTCAGGTTCTTTAGCCTTGGGATTCTGCATCATTTGGTATCAGAGCTTAAATTAGGATAAAATCTTATTTATCTTGTGTTTATGTGCTATTATTACTATTATTTCCCATTAGAATTCAAAATTAGGGTTCATCTTATTATTTTTTTTCTAAAAAAAATCAATAGCTAGATAAGAAGAAAATGTTGCTACAGTAAACAAACGTTTAAAAAAACGAAAAAATTCAATAGCTAGACAAGAAGAAAACATTGCTACAATTAAAAAAAAGTCAAGACATAAACGAAAAAACAAAAAAACAGTTGCAAAAAAAATATATCGTTGGGGTTGGCTTGATTATAGGATTTTCTTTTACTGTTTTCCTATTTTGTTTAGTGTCTTTACATCTTTGTATTCAAGTTAATTTTTCCACTAGGAAAATTTCAATTCCTGCATTTATGCATTAATTTCGTCATTTTCTTTCATTTTAAGTTTCTATTTTTTAGCTCTTATTATTTCTTTTTGTTTCCATTTACACCATAATTAACAAATTGATTCTTGTTAATTCAAATTCTGTATTTTTTTTGGGAATCATACATCCATTCCTTTTGTGTGCCCATTTTGCCTTCATCATTTCGGTATACTTGATTCTAGATTTGTGTTCATCTTCTTTCCAAGGTATTTTTATTGCATTCCTAAATCTTAATTTGTTGTTTGTGCATTACCTTAACTGGAAACTAAATTCTGAAGTGCAATTGAGGACATCAAGTTTGAGTGGAAAAAGGCTTGAGTGTGTAAGCTTAAAAGAGGGGGAAAAAAGCCAATTTTGAGTGAAACACTAGTGGAGTGTCATATTTTGAGTGAAACATGTAAGAGAGTGACTTGTGAGGTTATCTTTTATCACTAACCATTTTTCTTGCAGCTTTTATCATAAGAATGGCTAGTAGAAGGGATGGAAAGGAAACATTACATGAGGAGGACGATAATGTACCTGATTTGAAAGTGATGTATCATGAATGAGTTCAAGAATTTATCTATTATGATGGATGAGATGGATGAGAGAATTAATGAAACCAGTAGAATCCAAAACCATAGTAGATCAATTGGTTATCGTAGGAATTGGGAGGAAGAATTGGAAAGAATGTATGACGAGTATGAAGATGAAGTGCAATTCGTGAGGGGTAGATTAGGGAGGGAAGAAAGAGTGGAGAGAAAAGATAGCAACATTAATGCCATCAAGATGAAAATTCTATCCTTCAAAGGTAAGAATGATGCTGAAGTGTACTTGGAATGGGAAAGAAAGGTGGATATGATTTTGCTTGTCATAACTATTCTGAAGCTAAGAAAGTGAGATTAGTAGCAGTGGAATTCTCTGATAATGCATTAGTTTGGTGAGATGAATTGGTAAAGAATAGGAGGAGGAATAAGGAACTACCTATGAAAATAGTGATGAAGAGGAGGTTTGTACCACCTTATTACTATAGAGAGTTACACCAGTAATTACATAGCCTCACACAAGGAACTAGATCAGTAGAAGATTATCACAAGGAGATGGAGATACTATTGATTAAAGCTAACATAGAAGAGGAGGAAGAGGTGACAATGGCTCAGTTCATGGGTGGATTGAATAGGGAAATTGCTGATGTGGTTAAATTGTAACCTTATGTGGAGGTGGAGGACTTTGTGAACATTGCCATAAAGGTTGAGAGACAACAAAAACAAAGAAGGGTAGCCAAGTCTTTCTCAAATTCCAGCAGTAAATGGAATCCAAAATGGATTAAAAATGAAGATAAGAAGAGGGAGCACTATGTGGATTCCAAGAAGAAAGGCAACTAGTTAAACAAAGGCAAGGAGAGGAGTACTTCAATTAAAAAAGGTACCTCATTCATCCTCTAAACCTTCTAAACATAGGGATATTAAGTGCTTTAAATGTCAAGAGCGTGGTCATTATACATCTGGTTGTCCCAATAGGAAGACTATATTTGTTAAAGGTGGTGAAATTGTTTCTGAGTTTAATGATAGTAATGAGTCTGATGGTAGTGATTTAAGTATGCCACCTTTGGAATATTTTTCCTATGTTGATGAGGATGTTGAGTATGCTATAAAAGGTGAATCTTTAGTTGATAGATGTGTATTGAACTTGAATGTGAAAGAAGATAGCCTAGAACAAAGGGAGAACATATTTCACATGAGATGCTTAGCAGGTGGGAAAACTTGTAGCGTGATTATAGATGGGGTAGTTGCACTAATGTGGCTAGTACCACTTTGGTAGAGATGTTGGGGCTAAAATGTGATAAACACCCTAATCTATATAGACTACAATGGTTGAATGAAAGTGGTGAAGTTAAAGTTACTAAGTAAGCAATTGTTGCATTCTCTATTGGTAAATATATGGATGAAGTTGTGTGCGATGTCATGCCAGTGTAATTGGTCATCTATTTTTGGGTAGGCCATGGCAATTTGATAGGCGTGTTATGCATAATGGGTACATGAATAGGTATTCTTTTATGTATAATGGCTAGAAAGTTACCGTTGCTCCTTGATCACCCAAAGAAGCATACCTTGAACAATTGAAAATTCAACAATCATCAAGCCGAGATTCAGGTAGTGAGATGAAAAAGAAAGAAGAGAGAAAAGAATAAAATTAAAGGCCCAATGGTGAGTGACTGAACAAGTGAGGAAAATAAAGTGGGATGTACAGGAGAGAAGAAGTTAGTGAATGAAAAGAAAGAAAAGAACGTGAAAAGTGAGCAAAGAAAAATTAAGAGGAGTGAAAGAGTTAAGACACAATCATATTTTTATGCAAAAGATAAAGAGTTAAAGAGTGCATACTTAGGCAAGAGAGCCTTAATCTTGATTCAGTTTAAGGAAACTTTGTTTACTAACACTAACTATAACCCAAGTTTGCCTAGTGTTTTTGTGACCTTGTTATAGGATTATTGATGTTTTTCCTAAAGAGGTACCCATAGGATACCACCTTTGAGAGGGATTAAACACTAGATTGACTTGGTACTAGGAGCTCAAATTCCTAGTCATCCAACTTACCAAAGCAATTTAGAGGAGACAAAGGAATTATAAAGGCAAGTGGATGAATTGCTGAAGATGGGGGTACATGAGGGAGAGCATGAGTCCTTATGTTATGCCAGTTCTTTTAGTGCTAAAGAAAGATGGAACTTATAGGATGTGTGTGAATTGTAAAATGGTAAATAAGATTACTTTAAAGTATCGTCATCCTATTCCTAGATTAGATGATAAGCTAGACGAGTTGCATGGTACTTGCATATTCACTAAAATTGATTTAAAATGTGGCTATCATCAGATTAGGATGAAAGAAGGTGATGAATGGAAAACTGCATTTAAGACCAAATATGGATTGTATAAGTGGTTGGTTATGCCTTTTGGCTTATCCAATGCACCTAGTACTTTCATACGCTTAATGAATCATGTTTTGCATGAATTGTTTACCTTGATGACATCTTGATCTACAGTAAGAACTTAAATGAACATGTCATGCATGTTAAGACTGTTTGGGATGTGCTTAGGAAAGAGAAGCTGTATGCAAACCTTAAGAAGTGTTCATTTTGTATGGATAAAGTTTTCTTCTTAGGATTTGTGGTAAGTTCTAAGGGAGTTAAGGTTGACTTTGAAAAGGTGAAAACTTTTCAAGAATGGCTGACACCTAAGTCAGTTAGTGAGGTTAGGAGTTTCCATGGCTTAGTAAGTTTTTATAGGTGATTTGTTAAAGATTTCTCTACTATTGCCACTCCATTGAATGAAATCATTAAAAAGAAGTTAGTTTTAAATGGGAGAAAGAATAGGAAAACGCATTTAATACTTTAAAGGAAAAGTTATGTACTACATCTATTTTATATTTACCTGATTTTTCCAAGACTTTTAAAATTGAATATGATGCTTCTGGGATTGGTATAGGGGTTGTTTTAATGCAAGAGAATAGTCCCATAGCATATTTTAGTGAGAAGTTGAGAGGACCAGTTTTGAACTACTCCACTTATGATAAGGAGCTTTATGCCTCGATGAGAGCTCTTGAAGTGTGGGAACATTACTTACTACCTAAAGAGTTCATGATACATATTGATCATCAATCTCTCAAGTACTTGAAGGGACAAGGGAAATTGAGCAAAAGTCATGCAAGTTGGATGGAGTATCTTGAAACATTTCTATATATGATTAAATACAAGCAAAGCAATGAAAATGATGTGGTTGATGCATTATCGAGAAGGTACGCTTTGATTTCTATACTTACTTCTAAGTTACTAGGATTTAAGCATTTAAAAGAGTTGTATGTGGAAGATCTTGATTTTGCTAATGTATATCAAACTTGTGAACGTGCTGCATTTGATAAGGGGTAAACAACTTTGCATTCTTATATGTTCTATTAGAGAGATGCTTGTTAGAGAATCACATAGTGGAGGGTTAATGGGGCATTTTGGTGTGTAAAAGACCTTAGATATGCTTGGTGAAAATTTTTATTGGCCAAATATGAGAAAACATATAGAAAGGGTTTGTGCCAAGTGTATTGCATGTAAAGAAGCTAAGTCTAGATCTATACCTCATGGTTTGTATACACGTTTCCTGTACCTAGTGAACCTTGGACTAATATATCTCTGTGGACTTTGTATTGGGTTTACCTAGGACTAGGAAAGGTAGAGATATCATAGTTATTATTGTGGACAGATATAGTAAAATGGTTAATTTCATTGCTTGCTAGAAAACAAATGATGTAACAAACATTGTTGATCTTTTCTTTAGGGAAGTGATTCGGCTTTATGGTGTGCCAAGGACCATTGTTTCAGATAGGGACATTAAGTTCCTAAGTCACTTTTAGAGAGTTTTGTAGGAAAATTTGGGTACTGAGCTTTTATTTTTTACTATATGTCATCCACAAACTAATGGAGAAACTGAGGTAGTTAATAGGACTTTAGGAATTATGTTGCGTGCAATTATTGGGAAGAACTTGAATATTTGGAAAGATTGTTTGTCATTCATTGAGTTTGCATATAATCGTTCTATACATTCTTCTACAGGTTATTCTCCATTTGAAATTGTAAATGGTTTTAATCCATTAATTGTGTTAGATTTGATGCCTTTACCTTTGACTGAGATTGTTAGTTTAGATGGCAGGAAGAAGGCTAACTTGTTTAAAACAATACACGAGAAAGCATGTGCATAGATTGAGAAAAAGTATTGCATATATACACAAAAAGCAAATAGAGGTAGAAGCAAGTTCTCTTCGAACCAACTGATTGGATTTGGGTGCATATGCGAAAAGAAAGGTTTCCACAGGAAAGGAAGTCAAAACTTGATGCAAGGGATGATAGACCATTCCAAGTGTTGGAACACATCAATGACAATGCATACAAGATAGACTTGTTAGGTTTGTATAATGTTAGTGCTACTTTTAATGTTTCTGACTTATCTTCTTTTGACTTTAATTCAGATTTGAGGACGAATCCTTTTGAAGAGGGAGGTGATGAAGTGAGCACGACCGTAGGATTTTGTAAGCGAAATAACGCCAAATATGAGCTAGTAATGCCAGAGGGACCAATAATAAGATCAAGAGCTAAGAAGTTTAAAGAAGCGCTTCAATCCAACATGGGTCGAATTGTAGATGACATGGAATCTCAAGAGACAATGAGGGCTAATAACAAGATAACTAACCAAGTTGGGGGAATGAGTAAGAAGACTTTCTTTCTTATTTAATTAATTATTTTTATGTTAGAAGCATAACTTTTGGCAGCCCATTACTTGTGTCTTGGGCTTGTTTAAAACCTTTAGGTTTAATAGGTTGTATTTTAGAAATATTAGTTTGGGCTTTAATTATTTTGGTGAAAGGCCCATCTCTAAAGGCCTTTTATGTAGTTAGGGTTTCTTTCTTTTCAAGAGGTATAAATACATCTTAATAAACATTGTTTAGGGTTAGATTAGTTGAATAATGAATTCCATAAGGGAGGATTTCTTGTCTTCTTCTATTGCATCAAGAATATATTTCTTATCAAGGTAAACGCTTGTGGTGAATTTCTATTTTTGTTTTCAAATCAACCTTATTATATGTGTTTCCTTTCATATAATTGATTGGGGGCTCATTAGGGTTGGGGATTTCGTCTTGTTCATGTTCTATCCAAAGTTTGTTAAGGAGTTTCGGGTTTTTTAGCCTTAGAGTTCTGCATCATTTGGGCTTGGATGAATCAACATCAGCGGATAGAGATCATAGAGAGATCTTAGATGATGTGACTAATAAGATCACAACGGATAGACATTAGCTTTAAAAGGTAAATATCATGTGGGAGGATCATCTGAAGATAGTGGAGATCTTTGTGGATATGGATGTATCATTTCTAGGGGCAGTTGGTTTGTATGGGAGAATAGTAATAAGAATGAGAATTAATATAGGGAGGAATGAGAATGGATATTATCATTATAATTATGATGGTTAGTTAAGAAAAAAGAATGATTACCATTATCATTGATAGTGGTTGGTTTGTAAAAAAATTAAGAAATAAAATTTTATTATATTTTAATTAATTAATTATATTGTAATTAATTAATTACAATATGTTGATTAATTTAAATACTATAATTAATTTTACTTAATTATATTGTAGCTAGTTAACTAATTATATTTTAATTAATTAATTATTATATTTTAAGTAATTAATTAATTACAATATTTTAATTAATAAATGAATTATATTTTAATTAATTACATTGTAATAAATTAATTACAATATTTTAATTAATAAATGAATTATATTTTAATGAATTATATTGTAGTTAATTAATTATTAATAATATTATAATTAATTAATTAGAATATTTTAATTAATTAATAATTATATTTTAATTAATTGTAACAAGCACACCCTCGCATAACATTGATACCCATTCATCTAGATTAGGAGAGGAATGGGATATTATCCAAAAATGAGTAATCAAAATAATGACTCTATAATCATAGTCCTTTACCAAACTTAATCTTTCATTTCATACCCATTCTTCTTTTTTATACCCACTAAACAAGCACACCCTAAAGAGATATAACACTATAAGAAAAATAAGTTTTAACAATGAAAATTACTGACGAAAAATAAAGATTTTTCATCAACAAACAAATTTGACGATGGAAATTACCGACAAAACAAGTTATTGGAGAAGTGACTGTAGGAAAAATTTAATGACATATATTTCAAATCCATCACAAATTTAGCAACGAAAAATGTCAATTCTAGCGGTACATTTAATGACGAAAATTTTCAAATTTGTCGAAAAATTTAGCAATCATAAGTTGTTTGTCTGTCGGTAAATTTAACTAAGAAATATTCTTATTCCGTCGGTAAATATACCTATGGACAAATAATGTTCGTTGCTAAATATTTTGTTGGAAATTGTCATTCTATCGGAAAATTTACTTATGATAATTTCAACCACTATTTATAATTTCCTTTCTGAGTTTTCTGTTAATAATCTTTTAATTTTTTCTAAATTTAATTTCTCTAAACAATAAGTTAATTGATAATATAAAGTAAAAATTATCCTATTTGATAATAAAAAATTATAATGTACAACAATAAATATCTTGAAAACAACTATAAATTAAGAATTCATACAAAATTACTTAAGAGTAGAAAAATATTTACATTCACTTATCCATCTAAGCTATATAGTTGGTGAAGGCAGATGCTCTAATTGTTGCGATGAGTTGGTGCCCCTATCTTTCAACTCATCTACCTTATGACAGAGGTGGGCTATGTACTCCATCAGCCTCTCTACTGTGCTCTCCAACTAAACAACTCTCTCATTAGATACGGACCGTCTATTAGATGGAGTTGTACTGGATGTGGAGGATTGCGAATAGCATGTGTTTCCAAATGAACCTAAGCCAAAGATCCTTCCACGACGGTTCCTACCACCCACTGCATCAAGATATGTTTGACTCTCATCAATAGATTTACAGTGCTGAGGCTGTCGTTGAATACTTTCTTATATTTGGTCATATCATTATAATTGTTTATGTTAATAAGTGATAATTTTTAAGAATTAATATTAAAGTATAAATTTTTACTTACATTAAGTTCTCTGCATCGAATGTTGACAAAGGTCACATCATCATAGTTCTTAGTGTGGGTGTGCAAAAAGAGCTGACATAGTGTAGGCTTCCTGCCCATAGACTTTTCCTGTATCAGAATAAAATGTTATAAGTGAACTACAATTTACAAAAATTTCTTATATTTTAATGATATTTATCCCCTATTGAACAAAAAAATTTACTCAACAACACAACTATTAATGACACCAGACATTTATAACATTATCATTCTCCATAATACACATATAGTTTCATTCTAAATTTCATACATCAAATCACATTGAAATCAAATTTCATACATCAAAGTACAAAAATCAGAATATAAGTATAAAGTTTAGATACTTACAAGTTTCTCTATATGCTCTTGGTGAGTCATAGATCCTCCAATATGTACGAGTGGACTCTCTCCCTCTGGTCCTCTATGTCTGTTTGTCGAATTGCACTCTGAGATGGACATTGCCTCAAATAGTACCTAATACTAATGCCAATGAGTCTATATTTCTTCAGATATGTAAGGAGGTCATGCACCATTCTTGTGTATCGAACCAAAAAAGTCTCTATAACATGCACGAGCTCACCTCTCCCATACATTATAAATTACAACATCAAATTTTCAATCCCAAAAAAACTCTTTTTGGAAAAAAGAAAAAATACGATAAGTACTTATAAACTACAATATTTATCTAATTAATGTATAAAATTAGATAAAATAAAAATATTAAAGAATATTTTTTGTGTGTCTCAAAGTCTTGATAATAAAAATCCTTTATCGCCTGAGAGATATTCTTCCATATATAACCCTCAAGATCTATCGTCTCCTTAAACTTGGATGCGATATTTCTGGAGCATGTTCCAGGCGGAACCATCCTAATATATAAGTTATTTTAGATCATTTTCAAATTAAAACTTATAACTTCACTATAAACCTATGGTGTTATTATTTATTACAAAATTTTTAGAATTGCACTCATAAATTGTTGACAATTGTGATGTAAGTTCTTATATTAACTCCCTTAGCTCCAAGCTAGAGGCTACCTCCTTCATCCACAAGTTTACCCCTGATATCTCTGTTGGTACAGGGGTAGTGGACTGTGTAACAGGACTACTGGATGGTGTAGTAGTAGGTACCAAAAGGTGACTGTACAAGGACTGGAGGTCGAAAAGGTGACGCCTCATCTGGATGTACAGTAGCTAGACTTATAGCACCTAATTTTGTAATTGGACTTTGATTGCTGCATTTCTTTTAATTTTAACTCTTATTTTTATTAATATAATTAATTTCATTTCTTAAAAAAATTAATTCAAGGGAAGAAGTATTTAATGTCATAAGTTACCTAATTTCCTTATTCAAATTATACAGCCTAAAAGAAAAAAAGGGAATCACATAATCATTATCCAAATAAAGTGTACTTACTTTCACTTTTTATAGCTTATAAACATAAAATAAGAAGTTGGACATGTGAGAGATATTAAAACAAACTTAAGAAAAAAAGATTATATATAATAATTCAAATAAATAGATTGAAAATAACAGTTTTTCATATTTGTAGCCTTTATCTATATACGGTCAACATACAATAACATAAAACAAAATGAAAAAAATTGTATAACCAACTAGGTGGTCTACCACTAAATTTAAGTATTGTCAACAATTTTTTGTTTATAGTTCTCTTAGCTAGTCCTCCTCTTTACTATTCCCTAAGTCTTATAGATATCTCAATGTTTTGTCCTTCAGAACTAGTAATTTCTGTGACTCCTACTAGCATCAATATGTTTCTTTCATTTGTTTCTCTAGACACTAAGCACAACACTTGCTTAATATGAAAAAGTTTTGAATATGACAATGAATCATGTGTTACATCTTGTCAATTTAATGAAGTTTGACATCCTTGATACTAAATACTCTTGTTGAATTAATGAATAGTTAATTTTACTTGTACATACTTCATACTCTTGTTGAGTTAATGAATATTTAATTTTACAAAAAATAATAATTTGCCTCAATTAATGCTCACCAAAAGTTAAATTTTCCTATAATTATTCCTTAATAACTTAATGATAACAAAACTAATAAGTATAACATTTTAATTCCCTCCCTTACCGTAGATTGATACATTTTCCTTAATGTCCAAAACATAAAAGAACTATGAAAGCCTAAGAAATAAGAGGAAGGAAGGAAATTATGATAACTGATACTTCCTCAAAAATAAATGGCTTTATAGTTGTATTATGAGTAAGTACAAACTAGCAGTAGGTATCGTAATCTAATAGTAAAAGAACTTCAAAACACTTAAATCCATAAATTTAAGGCTTCTTTTACCTTAAAACATAAACAAAAATCAACGGAACATATAAAGACAAATGCTAAAGAAACTTAGGGCTTTTACATTGCTTCTTTTTTGAATTACAACCAAACTCCCTTTTTTACATTATTTCTTTTATACGTTTTCCCATTTTCCCTATACTTATTTCATTGCATCTCATTTGTAAAACATCAAAATACAAGTAAAAACATTAATCATTATGAATTAAAGAGTAAATACTTATTTTTCTTTTTAGGCTTAAGGTTATTTAGGAAAGATTACAATGAAAGACCTTGACTTTTAAATTAAAGTAAAAAAGGACGCTCTAATATATTAATGTATAAAAGGGCTACAATTTGGCTTAAATTCAAATCCTAAATGACTTTATCATTTTTAATGTTTGTATGCATCTTACATGTAATTTCAAAAAGATGACATTCAAGTTCTAGAAATTCATATCAAAGAACGTATCCACATAAGAAAAGAAAATTTTCATGAATGCTTTAATCCTTATAGGATCACTCATGTCGTTTACTTAATAAATTCATTTTCATATTATTCACAAAGTCAAGATTTGCATAACATCTGCTTAATTGTATTATGAATTTAATTTTTAACACTCAATCTCAATCTTAAATTATGTATAAACTTATTTCATCAACCTAAAGATACTAATGAGAACCTAAACTTATAAGCTAACAAAATCAAAAAAAATATAAAAGGACAAAAAATCAATGGAATTAGATTTAACTCTAGTCTATCCCTACACTTAGAATAATATTATCCTTAAGATTATGCATCAAGAGTAATAAAAGGATACAAAAAGCTCCCTAAATAGCTAGATAGTTGAATTGGAAATTCTCTGTTATAAAACGTTCTTTTATACTTAAAATCTACAAGATACTCAACATTGGTGGAGAGTTAAAAATAATAAAATCTAAATTGTAATTAGATTTTCAATAAATTCAATTTAATATAAATAATAGATCACAAGTTAGTAAAACAATACACATTATAAATGATGTTAGAGACCTCTTATAGAACTTTCATCGAACAGTTAGTACACTATTGAAATTTATCCCTAGTTTATTTCAAAACTACTGTCTTTTTCCATTATTCACCAACATAGCCATATAACAACAAACAATGGCACATTAACAACCTAAATAATCCCTCACAACTCAATCCATAGTAGCACCAAGACATCGAACATACAACGGTTCACATATAAAAATTGAAGACAAAAAAATTAACCCAAGAGCAGTAAGTGGACAACCAACCTCAAGGCGAAAAATCCAAGACAATGGAAGCAGTTGCTGGAAGAACAAAATAAGATGAACAATGACGACAGTAGATGGCAGAAGACAGTACGCAAAGGAGCAACGAAGAAGAAGCAAAAAATGAAGAACCACAGAGGGGCTTTGGATGTTTAATTTAATTAATAATAAAACGATGTCCTTTTATTTTAAATTTAAACAACAATACTAACGTCGTTTGAATTTACCTATGGAATGATAGTTCTTTAGGTAAATTACTAACTCAATGGAGTTTTTGTAGGTAATTTCCTTACAAAAATTTCTTCTGTCGATAAACTTCGTCGCTTATTTTTACTGCGAACCATTGTCATCTATTTTTATGATGATTTCACTATTTCGTTGCTAAATTCCATTAACAAAGTTTTGCGAATAAATTCTCTTCACCTTTACCGACGAATTTTTTTCCATAGCAAAGTACCATTTTTCCCGACAAGTTTACTGATAGAGATAAATTTCAGTCTCTAATTTACTACAAATTTTCTTCTGTCAGGAATTTTTTGTCGGTAATTTTTAATTTTTTTGTAGTGTAATCTCTTATCTTATTAGTTATGATGCAGCTAAATCATATCAAATATTGCCCTATTTAGATGGGGATGTTATCTTATTGGTTAATGTGATGTAAGACGATAAAGATAAGATATGATTTAGGTAGTTAAGTTCAGTAAGGATTCTAAATTGTAACTTGGCCATCAAGCCACAGGAGCCTATAAATAACTCATCCGGGCCTTGCTCTTTATAACATAGATTGAGAGAGCATTCTTTTGTATACTTTGAGGGAAATAATAAAGGTTAGCATTTGTTATATCTTTTTCGTGCTTCTATTGTTGCCTTTGTTAGTTTAGTGCGTTTTTAATAATATTGTGAGCGTGTGAGAATTAAACAATGCTAGGATCATAAGGCATTTGAGAATAAGTTAGTTGATTGACAATCACGTGAGGAAGGCCGAGTCTTACTTAAATGGACTTAAGTGAGATTGTCATGTAAAGGGAGATTATCGTGCAAAGGACTAGGCACAACTTGAGGCACAAATTTGGCGTCTAAAAAGACCTTTGTAATAAATACCACGCTTTCATCACCGCCATTGCCAATAAAAGAAAAAGATGCCATCGCCATTTTCTCCTTCAGGCGACACTAGAGTGTCCCTAACATTGCTTCCTTTGGGTTGCACCATTATATTTTGTTTTTGTGTTTGGAAACAAGAGAAATAATTAGACTATGCGATGACAAAACATAAATAAAATAGATATGGTCAATAACTTTTTATATTTGGGTCTTAAAACAATAGGTTTAGAGAGTTATCTTATATATATATATTACATTAGACTAAATGACAAATTTTAATTTAGAATTAAGTTTCTAAATTTACATGTATTAACAAATTATAAATGTAATAGCCCAAGTTCTAAAACTTACTGAGGGTTAGAATCTTAGACTATTGAGTCATATCATTTGAGAATTT
>JANZXP010000009.1:3329808-3354519 GCA_027576715.1 Erythroxylum flavicans
ATGTATGTTGTCTAGTTCGTCGATTTTCTTGATTCGTAAAGCTATTAATTAATTAAATCTGAGATCGTATCCAGGTTGTTAATTAATAAGGGTTAATTCAAATACATGTTTTGGTTAACTAAACATAAGAGAAAATAGGTAAAGAAATTTACCACGACGAATGTTGAACTAATAAATTGGTTATTTTTAGTGTCAATGATCAACGCAAGTTCAATAACGAAGGAAACCGAAAACCAAGATTTATTTTTATTGATTGTTAAATTCTCATTATTTTGTTTTTAGTTATTTTTCAATTTCAATTTCTAAATTAAATTTTGTTTAATTTACAATTTCAAAACCCCCCCTTTTTATTGCGTAACTACTAACGTCTCAATTCCTCGTGGGAACGATCCCTACTTTCCACTACTACATTAATTTGTGTTGCAGGAAGTTGGTTTCTTTTTATATTTGGTTGCAGGCGACAGCATTCACTAGTATTAGATACCGGTTGTGGCTCACACATTTGTACTGACATGAAGAGCCTCAAAACAATAGACAACTCAACAAGGGAGAGTCAGACAGAGTCAGACCTATAAGTGGGAAACATAGCAATAATTGTTGCATTAGCTATAGGCATATATATATTGATGCTCCCTAGTAGGCTTGTACTAGAATTGGACAATTATTTTTATGTTCCTGATTTGACTAAAAATGTAATGTCTATTTTTTGTCTTAATAAAGCTAGATTCCATTTAAATTTCAATAACAATGGTTGTTCAATTTATTTAAATGGAATGTTATACTTTGGGTACATTGTGCAATGGTATATACATATTGGATATGCCTAATCTGGTTCTAAATATCAATAATAACAAAAGAATAAAACGAGATAATGTGAAATCGTCTTACTTATGGCATGTCACCTTGGCCATATAAGTGAGAGACGTATGTCTAAACTACACAAGTGCGGTAGTTTAGGGTCATTTGATTATGAATTATATGACACATATGAATCTTGCTTATTAGGCAAGATGACTACATTACCCTTTAAGGGAAAGGGTGAACAAACTAGTGGACTTTTAGACCTAATACATACTGATGTATATGATCTGATGTCTATACATGCCAAAGGTGGTTTCGTATACTTCATTACCTTTATAGATGATCATTCTCGATATGGATATGTGTATCTTATGAGATACAAATCTAAAGCCTTTGAAAGGTTCAAAGAATTTATAAATGAAGTTGAGAAACAACTTGGGAGAAGTATTAAATCACTTCAATCGAATCGAGGTAGTGAATACTTAAGCCGAGATTTTTTATATTATCTCAGGGATAATGGAATATTGTCCCAGTGGACTCCACCTTACACACACAACACAATGGTGTGGCTGAGAGGAGAAACCAAACCTTATTAGACACGATGAGTTCTATGATGGGTTTAACAAATTTACTAAAATCCTTTTGAGGGTATGCACTCGAAAATTATGTTTATGGATTAAATAGAGTCTAATGCACGTCAGTTAATGTTACTCCATATGAGATATGGACTAATAATAAACCCTATCTTTTTATATGATAGTTTGGAATTGTCCTGCTTATGTGAAGCAGATTTAGTCAGATAAGCTTGAAGTTAAAGCTGCCAAGTGTCTGTTTGTAAGATATCCTAAGGAAACTATAGAATATCAGTTCTACCATGTTTCATAACAAAAGGTGTTTGTTTCAAAAGATGATGTGTTTTTAGAGAAAGAGTTTCTTATAAGAGAATATGAACTTGTGGAAGTTCAAGATGCTCAAACAGACGCAGATCAACTGTCTAGACTTGACACTATTGTTCATGAAGATGAAACAATAGTTCAACCTTCTGACACACAAGAAGTTCATAGGTCAAGTAGGATATGTCATGTTCTCGAGAGATATGGATTTCTCATAAGTAAACTTAACGATGTATTGCTCATAGAATATGAAGAGCCTACTACCTATGAAGAGGTTATAAAGAGTTCAGAATCTGACAAATGGCTTCAAGCTATGAAATCCAAAATGGATTCCATGTATGAAAACCAAGTATGGAATTTGGTTGACCCACCCAAAGGGATAAAACCCATAGGGTGCTAATGGGTTTTCAAGAACAAAACTAATATGGAGGGTAATGTAGTTACCCATAAAGCTAGGCTTGTAACTAAAGGTTATCGTCAAAGGCAAGGTGTTGACTATGACAAAACGTTTAGCCCAGCAGCTATGCTTAAATCCATTAGTATACTCCTAGCCATTGTCGCTCATTGTGATTATGAGATATGGCAAATGGATATAAAGACGACTTTCCTCAATGGAAGCCTAATAGGGGATGTGTATATAACACAACCTGATGGTTTCATATCTATGAATGGAGAAAAGGTATGCAAGCTTCAGAAATCCATTTATGGATTGAAACAAGCATCCAAAAGTTAGAATATCGAATTTGATAAGACAATCAAAGAGTTTGGTTTCTTACAAAATTTGGATGAGCCATGTGTGTATAAGAAGGTTAGTGGGAGTGCAATCATTCCTTGTACTGTATATAAATGACATATTGCTAATAAGAAACGATGTCTCAGCTTTGCAATCAGTAAAAATTTTGGTTAACTAAGAACTTCTCTATGAAAGACCTTAAGGAAGCAACTTATATTTTGGGGATAAGGATCTATAGAGATAGATCTAAACGGTTGCTTGGTCTTTCTCAGTCTACATATATAGACAAGATGCTAAGGAGGTTTAGCATGGAGCAGTCCAAGAGAGGTTATCTTCCCATGGTATATGGGATTACACTCTCTAAAACTATGTGTCCAAAGACATAAGATGAGAGGACTCGCATAAGTTTGATTCCTTATGCTTTGGCTATAGGATCAATCATGTATGTTATGTTATGTACTAGACCAGATGTATCATATGCTCAAAGTGTTATGAGTAGATATTAGTCGAACCCTGGTGAGGGTCATTGGGTGGCTGTCAAGAATATCCTTAAGTACTTGAGAAGAACTAAAGATGTATTCTTGGTATGTGGAGAACGTAATCTTGTAGTAAATGGGTATACTGATGTCATCTTCCAATCAGATATGGATGACTCTATATCCCAGACTAGATATGTATTCACACTGAATGGTGGTGTAGTCAGTTAGAAAAGTTTCAAACAAGAGACGATTGTTGATTCGACGACAGAGGCGGAGTACATTGCAGCTTTAGAAGTGGAAAAGGAAGCAGTTTGGATCAAGAAGTTCATCATGGAACTTGGTGCGATTCTGAGCATCGCTGACCTAGTGCAATTGTATTGTGACAACAACGGGGCTATAGTACAGGCAAAGGAACCTAGGTCTCATCAAAAGTCCAAACATGTACTCAAGCACTACCATTTGATTAGAGAGATCATTGGTAGAAATGATGTCAAGATAGATAGAGTTCCCACCAATTAGAATATAGTTGATCCGTTAACTAAGCTTATTTGCAAAAGAGTTTTATGTCACATGTACCCGCCTATGGTATTAGATATCAAGGTGATTGGCTTTAGTGCAAGTGGGAGTTTATTAGAGAAGTGCTTTAAAGGCAACCACCTTTAGCACTTATTGTACAAATTATTTTATTATTAATAAAGGCATTTTTCATTATTTCGATGATCATACATTTATGGATTTAATGTTGATCTTAAATTGATTTAATGAAGTCCTTGATACAAAACATAACGTGGAGGAAATCATGGTGAGATCATGATAATAAGATTCCTATCATGTGTAATTATGTTAGTATCTAAACTTTCCCTAGTCATTGGATTAATGAGATGGGATATCATTAATCTGGATAGATTAGCACATTTTATATTCCTTAATTAGATCAAGTAGTAGATCTCATAAGCTGTAGATATGAATTTTTTAGAGTTAAAATGTGAATGCTCACTAAGGATAGTAAGTACATTGGATTGACCTACTATGAGACAATCATATGGATATTCTATTTCAGTGTCAATGATAGTCTTATCATAGAAATGGTACAAGTGTCCTTTGACTTCAAGTGCTCAAGGATATCTTAGATACTGATCCTATGTTTTGACTCCATTCATTGATGCCTTTTAGGGGTTACTCATAGGGTGATGATTGGGTACAGCTTGAGGTATTCCAAGGTAATTAAGTAGTCAATAAAGGATTCACCACTCCTGATAAAAGGAGATGATACGCACGACCTCTTGTCGGGTTCATTACTAGAGAGTCTCTGACCAGAGCAAATATATGTCATAAAGAGTCTTCAATCATACATAAAGTAATGAGATCCTCAGGACAAGATATAATAACATTTGGACTAGATGTGACATAGTTAGTCTAATGGGAGTTGACACTTTGACCATACTCTGAACCAAGTGGCGTATAGATGGTGAAAGGATAAATTGTATGGCAACGTTGCGTAGTTAAACCACTGACTTTCCGATCAATTAAGGGTCATGACGTGTTGCTAGATACCGCTCTTGACTTACTGGAATTAATACAATAATCGATAGTTGAATTTCACGATAAAATGTTAGTACTTAAAAGATCTTAGGAGGATTCGTTTCCTATGTACTAGTTATTTGATATTAGATTAATCTTTGTATTATATTTATGTTGATTTTAATTAATCTTTGTATTATATTTATTTTGATTTTTTATTGCATTGAGTTATAGTTTAGTTTATTTTTAAAATAAATCATCACCTAATTTGATAGTTAGATAATTAAAAAAAGGCTATCACTAGTACCTGTACTTCTCCTGGGATTAATCAACCCGGTATTTGCCAGTGCTAGCTACATCTACACCATACACATGTTGTTTTAAAACACATAAAATATCACACATCAAAGTGTTCGAATATGTA
The DNA here is from genome assembly GCA_027576715.1 of Erythroxylum flavicans. Classification (NCBI taxonomy): domain Eukaryota; kingdom Viridiplantae; phylum Streptophyta; class Magnoliopsida; order Malpighiales; family Erythroxylaceae; genus Erythroxylum; species Erythroxylum flavicans. The sequence goes on from JANZXP010000009.1 coordinate 3,334,660, forward strand.
GGTGAAATTAAATTTGCTCTTAGTATTCAGAAAAGTTTATCTGTTGATTTGAGTATCCAATGAATGAAGAGAAACATTAATGCATGCTGCTATTCTCATACATTAGTGCGTTGAGTTCTAACATAAATACATAAAGCAAATTGAAATATCATTCAAATAAACAGTACCGTGTACCGAGGTTGTTCTACTTGCCAAGAAGCAATAACATAGATAACTAATTGATGTTCAATTTTATTTGAATATAATCATTAATCATGGCTATTTTAATTAACATGTTGCTTTGTCTTTAATATACTACATATGAAACCGAAATTAACTAACCAAAATATCACAGACATTAGTTAATTGATCAACCTTTGTGTTTTCTTGACTATGTAATTATCCATTATACATATCATTACGGCATAATCACAGGTACCTCAGTTGTTGAAACTTATAACATCAAAAGCTTTCCAATTTTAGCAATTTGATTTCTAACAAATTATCCATAATATAAGTATCAAATGGTATAATATAAAAGACAATCATAATGTACAATTTTCTACTATAAGGAGATTGCCATTTAATAGGTCTCTATACATATATCGATAAATAGTTGAATGCTTACAATGACTAAATTGATAACCCAAAATAGTTGGAAACGACAATTTTTAGTTGCTTTCTTATATAAATATAAATAGAAGTAGAGTCTTGGGAGGCTGTGCATTAATTTCTAACGAAAACAATATTTAGAAAATATGCAAAAAGCATCCATATTCGGATTCAAACTATTCAGGAAGTTTCGGGTTCTTTTAAAAAGACTAGAAAGTAGAGACAGTAAGGCATTATTCAAGTTTCGCTGTGCCCGTGATTCGATCATGGTTGAATTCTAACATTGAATCTATTCAGTAATTTCTCAGACCATTATAACGTAAAACGGGAGTAAAATAAATGAATCTAATTAAGCAAATGGATTTTCATCCATTAAAACCGATCTAATTGGTGAATCTGTAACAGTGAGTGATAACGCTGCAGCCACGAGTATATGGGTTGGCTTTCCCTCTCCATGAGCAGTTATAGTAGGACTTTCCTCTACGATTGCATGGAGCTTTATTTTTCAGAAGGGCTCCGTAGCTTATGTACCTTGTCGCTTGAGCAAGGATTCTTCTTCTCATATCCGATTCGATCGTCATTTCTTCAACCTCGTTTATGCAATAATCACCGTCACACCTCGTCTCTTGATCCGTATGCATTCTTGAAATGTCCTTTATATGCCATTCCTCGTCTTTATAATTATATGCTAGTGATCTGCACACTAAGGCCAGGGCTATCAAGAGAAACACCGTTGAGAAATGAATGTTCATTATACGTAGGGATAAAGCGAGGCCGAGGATGCTTGTTAATAAAGCAGTTGGCTATGGAAGATGGGTGGTAGTAACTTAGGGATTGTTTCAGTGACTCTGAGCAAATAAAACTTGATTGTTCGGTGCATGTGAGCTTTGCTTTTAAGTTGTACTAACATGTACAGCTTCTCAAGCAACCGACGATTTCTGTAACAGTCCTCTAATAACGCCCACTTTTGCTCATTGACCTTTTTGCAAAGAGAGACTAACAAACTGAATGTTATGTCCTAGTCTAATAAACACTTTTTACGGGTCATGATCTACATATGATAATGAGCTGCTCATGATCAAGTCAGACGATGCATAGTAGTTCAGAAAACTTTGTATCCTCGCATAATCATCATCACAATATATATCTACACATGGCTAGCATCCCTTCAAACAATGAAGAATATTACGGTAGAGATGAGGCACTAATTTTAATTAATACACATTGCAAGCAAATTCCTTGTTTAAAATACATGGAAAATTAAAAACCTATATATCGCTTAACATTTTTATTTAGAAAGAGAATTACTTTCGTTGTTTTAAAAATCTCATATTAGAAGCATTACATTTTGACACTATTTAGTGGTTTCTATATCACCTTACTACTCTATTAATACTCGATTAAGACAAGTATATTTATTATTTTGTAGTAATAAAGTAGTATTAGGAATCAATCTCAGGAAAAACTTTTTAAGTATTGAATCTAATCCTCTTCTTATTATCTAATCTATAATAAAGTAGACTTAGTGATTGATTAAATTCCCCAAAAAAAAGCCAACTACTTTAGTTCACCATAAGAAAACTTTATAATAATCAAAATAGAATATCAATATTAACAAATAAATAGACCATATTTTCCCTAATTTCATCTTCTACAATAACAACAATGTCTAGTAGAAATCTTACTGACATGTAAGGTCTGGAGAGGTTCAGTAGTACACAGTCTTATCCCTAACTAGTAGAGAGGCTATTTCCAAACCTAATTTCATCTTCTATATTTAATTAATTACAAGAATTTTATTTTTTAGACTTGTGAGTTTTCTTAGCATAACGATTTGCCACCTCTTAATAAACAACCACTTATTTCTAAATAGATTTAACCAATATTACTATTTGATTAGTTTTCTCTCAAAATGCACTGAGTTTTTTGAAGCCCATAAAAGGTTACCCCAATAATTTACATATAGGTTCTCTTTCCTACATCTATATATAGACAAAATCATATGTATGGGAAAAAAATAGTTGAAAGTAAGAAAAATTGTTTTAAGGTATCCCTAATGAAAATCGCTATCCTCCATTAGTGATCAATTCTTTAGAATTATTTTTCATCTATCTCTAACAAAAAGGGACCTTAGATTTGTTCTTAGACTCTCGTTCAGTAGGTAGCTACTAACTCAAATTAAAGTTAAAAGTCCAGAATAAAAGAAAATTAGAAGTTCTTAAAACCTTAATTTTTGCTATTTAAATATATAGTCCCAAGAGATACACAAAAAGGAATGGGTTCATGTATTTTCTATTTCTAAACAACCTAAAAATGGAATTTTTAGATCTATTTACAAGCTATTTGTAGCCTCTTAAATCATCTTAATTAGAGATAAAATGAGAAAGTTCTGATCAAGTTTGAGAAGAATTGCAAATGTTGCCTTGCAAATCATTATAGAGAAAAAGTCACAAGCACTGATGCATATGTGTCTTAAGCTATAACTCTTCTTAAAGATATACAGGCTAGGATAAGATCACATCTTATCCCATACATCTCTTAGAAATTCTCTTTGTTGTATAACCTTCTTTTATCTCATGTATTAGGTTGTCTTATCTCCACATTATCCGAGAAGAGTATGGGTGACATGATTTTATTCATCCAAAAACTAGTATTTTCTTAATATTTTGAATTGTAAAGTCCTTATTTCTTGGCTATGTCATTCCTTAAGGAATTCTTACATAATTACCTGAAATAAGACCTAGATTTAATCATTAGTACCTTAGGCTATCTTTGTGATTAGGAAATTTTAACAAGGAATCATTTATTCTTTTAATGTCCATATATGCTGGAAACCTAGACAAGCATTAGAACCTTATGCAATTTTACTAGCTTGTTCTGTAATAGATTAGGATAGACTAATACTTCATGTTTCTAAAGCTGCACTTCCTAATCCAGATAATCTCCTATTAAAGATAGCATTTTACACCTTGGCATATAAGGTTTATGGGGAAAGAAACCTAAAGAGATTCTAGAAAAAGCATATCAATGCACAATAATTCAAAACATCACTGTTCATACAATCAAGGAGCTAATTTGGTGCCTTTTCAATGAAATAAAAGTCTCTAATCAAGTCAGAAATGGATATGGCTTGAATTAGAAAGTTATTAGATTACTTTACTCCCTACATGATGATTGTATAATTGATAATTGTTATCCGTCTATCTAGCATATAGCTAACTTTGTCCAGCTATCAATACCTTGTAAGGCTTAGCCTTCCTTTTGGAGTATAATGTCTTTACTTTCCAATAAATGACTTAAAATCAAATAAACTAAAGTAATTTTAGATAGAAGATATAGAAAAATACAACAAAAAAATATACATATTTCATGCACATCTATATTACTTGAATAAATTATGAAATAATTGTGTGAATCTACAAGAGATATATCACCTTCAAGTGTATATGTAGATTTCTTTTTGTTTTAGATTAGTATTGTTTTTTAAAAAATTTCAATTAGAGTAAATTAATATTTTAAAAAGTTTTCAAATATGAATTATAATTTAACTAGTAATTTATAGGAAGGAATATGACCACATTTTACATAAATAGAAATTAAGTCCAGATAATTATGGAAATTATTAAAAGGTTCGTCTTGATTTTATCTAACAATTTTTTAACTTGATGAAATTCTTTCCTGTTTGTTTTTGTTTTCCTTTAACTGCGCTTAGGGACAGGCAAAGCATTAAGTGTGTTGGTAGTTGTTATAATGCATTTTGTGTTAGGCTTCAGATGTTTTTGTTCAATTTTTTTCTTTTCTAATCTATTTTTTCAAGATTGTTGTTAAGTGTTTGTGTTTAGGTTGAGATTTAAGGAATTGAGAAGAAGATTTTAAAAAATTCAGAGAATATTTAGATAACATCTCAAGATTTTAAGGAAGCCTATATATGTAGCTATTCAAATTCATTTGGACCAGCAACCGTTTGTTCAAGGTAAAACTTATTTCTGCAAAATTGGCAACCTGACCATTGGAGCTTTACATGAACATATCTGAGGCTTATAAGATCCAAATGAGGTGATTTAAAAGCTCAATTTTAAGCCGACATCCTAGGCCATAATTCCTATGCAAAAATAGAGGCTCAAAAAGTGTTGTTTTGAAGGGAGAAAAAGGTAAGAATGAAATACGAAATATGTCCCCGCCCAGTCTAATTTTCCTTGGTTTTTGGCATATAACTTTAGCTACAGGGCTTTGTTTTAAGTCAAAAGGGTCTGTTGGAAAGTGAGGAGATAGAGCGATAACTTATGTGAAGAGATCATGACCTAAAAAAGGAGGCATTAAGGTCAGAAAGAAGAGAGAAGTATCGGGACGGAAAGAGAGCTAAAGAGGGAGAATCATTGGAGTTTTTTCATCAACATTGATTGAGGACTGGAGAAAGCGAATGAGAGTTTCGCTCCTAGCCATCATTCAAGGGTTCTTTTGTTCTCTATTCTTTTAGGATTGTAGATTTTTCTTATTTCAATTTCTTCTTGATACAATGGAATTTATTGGTTTGAATTCAATTGATGAGTATTATTTTCACTTTGATGATGAGCTCAATTATTCTTACCTAGGGTTTGCATCTAGATTTAATTGAATGTGTTGATTTAATAATTCCCATTAATATATATCTTTCCTAGATTGATTGTGTTGTGTTGAATGCTAGGTTAATAGATTGGCCACCTATTAGTCTTAAGATATTGAGTGAAGAATCGAAAGATGAAACTTGATATCAGAACTAAACAATCAATTACCCTAGGAATGAATTAGAAATATAAGTCCTATGGATTGCTTAATTTGTAACATTGAACAGATTATAATTGTTAGTTTATGAATGTGAGAACTATTAAATTGATAGTTGCTAATTTTATTAAAGAGAGAATAAAGGTGCAGATTAATATAATGAGAAATTTAAAAATTTCGGCGTGAAATTGGATCAAAGTGTAAACTCTAGGTTATCTTTGAAAGGTTTATATCAATTCTGTGCAATTCATACTTTTTGTTTAATTTCATAATTTTACAACCTCTATACCTTCTTAAATTTGATTCTTTAATTTATTGTTTTTATTCAAGTTATTACAGCTAATAACTTCCTTGTGAAATGACCTTGGGGCATCTACCATATACTACAGTAACCTCGTATACTTGTGGGTGATCTGTTTAGGTAGTGTTAAGTATAACGCAACAAAAAGCCATACCATTCTAAGAAAGAAACTTGACAAAAGGCTCTTCAATCTAGAGCGATTTCAACAATTGCCAACTATCCCAACACCTCTTTAGCTGATCACTCTGGTATAGTTGTATAATTCTCTAGGCCCCAAGGAAAACGTAAATCACTTTTTAGCTTTAACAACTTTCTAACTAAACTTTCATTTTTCAAGAAGCATTTCAAAGAAGGCTAAGCTCTAATACTCTAGGTACCAATCAATTTATTTTCATAAGGAAAATGTTAAATGTTAGAGAGGAGCTCAAAGCCTTCTATAGAAGCAGCATTGGAAACATACATCATCTCCTCCACACAAACAAAGAAGAAATGGAGTATACACAGGCTGCCTTGTTCTTTAATTCTAAATCCTCATCTTAAAAAGAGGAAAAATGCAAGTCTTGTCTAACGATGCTCAAGAAATCAATGTTGATTTCTCTTTAATGAGGTAATAGTCCAAAGTTAGTTAGATTAATGAAGGAGATAGATACTCAGCTTTATTTCATAAAGAAGTAGCTACCAGATAATTTGTCAACAAGATTATCCCTTTAAACTCCAATGGTGCCTTCATCTTTAATCAAGTTTCTCTCATGGAAAAGGTAGAAAAGTATTTTAAAAATATTCTAGGAGACCTTTCATCAACTCAATCCTTTGTAATCAAAGAAATAATACAAGATCAAATATCCATATAGGAGGCTTCAACGCTCTTAAGTCAAATCACTAATCAAGAAGGTTTTAATGCTTTAAAATTAATACATCCTTTTAAAGCTCCTGGACTTGATACTATGAATGTTTTTTGTTTAAAACTTTTTCATGAACTAGCTATCTTATGAAGGATACAGTTAAGGAATTCTTTAAAAAAGATAAAATGCTCAAAGAAATCAATGGCACATTTATATATCTCATTCGTAAAGGAAAAGAGCAAACAACCATGAAATATTATTACCCAATTTTATATTGTAACACCATATATAATGTCATCTCTAAATTCCTAGCTAGAAGACTCAAATCATTACTTTAAAATCATATAGGAGACTCTTAGGATGAAATACATACTAGAAAAAATATTTGGTGACAACATTCACTACTCCATGAGTTATTCAAGCACTACATAAGGGAACCTATAAAAATTGTGCTATAAAAGTTTATTTTCAAACAGCTTATCATATGTTAGATTAGTCATTTGTCATCAACATTATGTAAGCACATAAATTCCATAATGTTTTCACTGAATGGATAAGGAAATGCATTTCAATTGCTTCCTTTGATATTCTAATCAATAAAGAACCATCTAAGTTACACTACAAGAAAATTGTCATTTTCCTATAGACATTATCGACAGAAAACATTTGCATTCCGTAGGTAAATAATATTAGCGACGGACATTCCCGACAGAGAAGGGCATTATAGAAATGACCGTAGCTAATAATTACTGACGGAAGGTAATGTTCTATTGGTAAATTTACTAATAGAGAGTCATTTTACTGTCGGTAAATTTACCAACGGTTTACACTAGTCTGTCGGTAACTTTACCGATGGAATAATTACCATCAGTATATTTACCAACTGAACATTACCTTCCGTCGGTAAGCTTACTAACAAACTAGTGTAAACCGTCAGTAATATTGTTCAAACATTACCAACGGTTCACATTTTTCCATCGGTGAGTTTACAGATAGAATTGGTTATTCCGTATGTGGATAGTGACAGAATATGGTTGGTTGTTCCATCTGTGATTACCGACGGTTTGTTGTTGGTTATTTCATCTGTGATTACCGACAGAATATGGTTGGTTTTTCGTCTGTGATTACCGACAGAATATGTTGGTTATTCCATTTGTGATTACCAACAGATGTAATTCCATCGTTAAGTTTACAGACGAAAGTGATTTTTCCGTCGGTGATTACTGACGGTGGGTCATCTTTAGTCGATAATGTTTCTAATTGTACCAACGGATCTTCTGTTTTCTATCGATAAATAATTCTAAAATTTTTTTAATAATATACCGTCAATAAATTTTATTTGATGATGTTATAATTAATGTATAATTTAAACAGTTATTAATGTAATAATATACATTTAATTTTTAAACATAAATTTGATTGATGATATAAAGTTGAAAATATCATAATTGATAACAAAAACATTAAATTGTACATAATAAGTTTTCGTAATTAAAATAAAATGACCAAAGGTACATTATTAATTTGGAGATGGCAAATGCGCTAATTGGTGGGATGAGGTGCTACCCCTACCCTTCAACTCATCCACTTCATTACGGAACTGAGCTATATACCGCATCGACTGTTGCAACTGATATATCGACTGCTGCAACTGAGTTGCCAATGTCTGCACTGTGCTCCGAAGTTCTTGTACTTCATTGTTTGTGGACTACCTACTAGATGTTGCTGTACTGGACGTGGAGGATTGCGAATAACATGTATTCGCAAATGAACCTAAGCCAAATAGCCTTCCCTGACGGTCCCTACCACCCACTGCATGAAGATAGGTTTGAGTCTCATCAACATCTTCAAACTACTGAGACAGTCGTTGAACACTTTCTTGTATTTGGTCCTATCAGAAGGCAATGTTTATATTAGTAAGTGATAATTATTAAACATTAATATTAAACTATAAATTTCATATACATTGAGTTCTCTACAATAGCTGTTGAAGAATGTCACACCGTCATGCTTCTTAGTGTGAGTGTGCAAAAAGAGGTGGCAGGGTGTAGGCCTCATACCTAAAGACTTTTCCTGCATAAGAATAAAATGTTATAAGTGAATTAGAATTTATAAAAATTTCGGCAAAGTTTCCTCTAATTTTATGATATCTACCCCCTGTTGAACAAAGAAAAAAAACTCAAAAACACAGACATATATGGCATCAGACATTTATAACATTATCATTTTCAACAAGAAACACATATTGATATTCCAAAATTCACACATAAAATTTAATTAAAATACAGCAAAGTAAAGAAATGAGAATATAAATGAAAAGTGTAAACACTTACAAGTCTCTCTGCATGCTCTTGGTGGGTAATAGTTCCTCCTGTATGTACGAGAAGACTCTCTCCCCCCGGTACTCTACGTCAGTTGGTCGAATTACGCTCTAAAATGGACATTGCTTCAAGTGATGCCCAATACTACTGTCAACGACTCCATATTTGTTCAGAAATATAAGGCGTTTGTACACCGGCCCTGTGTATCGTAGCAACAAAGTCGTGATAACGTGTATGTGCTCTTTTCTCCTATAGTCTATAAATGATCGCGTCAAATTGAGAATCCTAAAAAAATTCTTTCTGAAACAAAAGGAAAAACATTCGATTAATACTTATGATGTAATAATATTTACCTAATTAATGTATAAAATTGTTAATTAAAAAAGAAAATAATAATTTTTGTTGAACCTCAAACTCCTGATAGTAAAACTCCTTTGTCGACCAAGAGATATTCTTCTATACATAACCCTCAATATCAATCTTCTTTTTAAATTTTGAGGTCATGTTTTTTTAGCACAGTCCAGATGGAATGAACCTAATATAAAAACAAATAATTTTATATCATTTTGAAAATTAAAACTTAATTATAAACATATAGTGTTTCATGTGTTTTCACTTACATATTATTGACAATTGTAACGTATATTCTTCCATATGGTCCCTCAGTTCTAGGCTAGTAGCCGCCTCCTTCATCATATTGTTTACCCTTGATATCTCTTTCGATATAAGGGTAGTAAATGATGTAGGGTGGTGGATGGTGTAGCAACATTTACGGAAGGTGATGCCTTATCTGTAAGTGTAGTAGCTAGAAAGGGAGGACATGATTCAGTTCCAACTGCTACACCATAAGATGCTTCACCTGTACAGTAAGTACCTCCGAATTGTGGTCTGAATCTTAGTCGCAACATATCATGTCTTCTCTTTGGTGGCATATTTCAACCTGAAATATTACAAATTGAATTCAAAAAGGACATAAGACATCTTTCAAGAATTTCGGTTAAAATTTATTGATTAGAGATTTTGCAAAGAAAGGACAGTAGGTATTTTTAGTTTAAATGTCATCGAACGTTGGTTTTGCTTTAAACTTCAGTCCTTCAAAGTTATGAGAAGTAATCCCAATGCACCAATGAATATATACTACAAACATCATATAATTTGGGAGCGAAATTATAAGAGTTAAAATAGATGCCATGTTTAGTCAAGATGGAAATAGATAAAAAAAGAAGGTAAGCAATAAAATTTGGGAGATTGCAGAAGTGTAATATGTCACAAGAGAATTAGGGATGATGTATATTGAAAATGAAATAATTGATTAGTTGAATATAATATTCAATTACAAACATAAATTAATTGCTACCATCACTTAATTGTAAATCAAAGTCATCTTCTTTTTCTGAAGAATTTGAATCAAACTCAGGCTCTTCTTCAGATCTCTGGCACTCCTCATCCTCTCTAGATAAAATTTCAACATATGCATTACATGGATCATTCAAAGGTTCATTATCTCCATATAGGACATATGCATTTATTGCATAAGTATCTTCTTGAAACGCTTCACTTTCAATTCTCTGTTCTCCTTTTTCACATGATTAAAAAACAACTCTAGATTCAACTTTGCAAACAACCAACCAATCTGACTTATCTTGTCCTAAACTGGGAAAAGGGACATAATACACTTGAATCGCTTGCATTGCTAATATGAAAGGTTCAAAATGTCGAAATCTTCTTCGCTTGTTAATTTCAACTAAATTGTATCGGCTATGCACTTTTGTACCAACATTTGCAGTTAGATCAAACCACTCACACTTAAATATCACACTTCGCTTTATTGGCAATGCAAGCTACTCAATTTCAAGTATCTCAATAATTTTACCATAGTAATCTATCACTTCTCCCAGTATGCAAACTCCACTATTTATTGTTGACATGCTATGACCATGATATTCTGTATGATATTTGTATCCATTAATGAAATACACCAGATATGATTTAACAGTTTGCAAAGATCCCTTTGTAAGATCACATATGAACTTGTCTTTTTTTGGATTTCCTAAGGCCTACAGAAAAGAAAATACCATATTAAACAGTATATTGTGGTTTGAACACTTAAATCCTATAATTCAATCATTTTAATATTTGTAAGTGAAAATTTACATATTACTCGAACCATCGAGAAAAGTGTCTTCCAACTTCTTTACTGAGATCGTCCTTTGTTTTGTCAAGCATAAGCTCTCGTAACAATTTATCGTATATTCTAAAAACATTATTATGTATTTCAGTTATGAATAACACTAAAATTCAAAAACCAAATAATCAATTTCAACTTACTCCACGAAAGGTTGAATCTCTTGACAATTCAATAAAACATAACCATGAGCAGTCTCAATCTCTTCCTCTATTAACATTCTTCTCGTTGAACATTTATATGTTCGTCCAGGACATGTAAAAATGGATAAGTTATCATCAGCATCACTAGTTCCTCCCCCATCGTCATTACGAGGAACTTTTTTTCCTCTTGTGTGAACATGCGGCTCAAAATAATGTGAACAAAATATACTAGCTTCCTCCACTAAATAAGCATTACATATCGAACTTTCAACTCTAGCCTTGTTTTTGACATTTTTCTTCAAGTGATGCAAATACCTACATTAGCCAATAGGTTATTACAATTTTATTATTGAAACATATTATTACTTCAATTATAATATTTTTGTTGAATTACCTCTTAAACAGATACATCCATCGATATTGAACTAGACTAGCAAGTTTAGCCTTATGTGCTAAATGCACAGGTAAATGCTCTATACAATCAAAGAAGCTTGGAAGAAAATCTCTTCTAATTTGCACAAAACTACTGAAATTTTCCTTTTTAGTTTTTCCATTTCAGCCAACTTTATTTCAGATGATGTTAAGCTTTTGAAAAACAAACTTAATTCTGTTATAACTTCCCAAACCTTATTCAGTAGCAACTTCATAACTGCAATTGAAATTAGTCTTTACATAAACACATGACAATCATGATTTTTCATCCCAAATAATTTATACTTCCTCATGTCTACACACCTTATCAAAATTGAAACATAACCATCGGGAAACTTTAAACTTTTCAACCATTAACACAATATTTCCTTTTGTTTATTGTCCAAAGTGTAACATGCTTTTGGATATTTACCAGTGTGAAGATCTTTATCTAACTCATTCCTTCTACAAAAAAGTTTTAAATTAGCTCGTGATTTTGCATTGTCTTTTGCCCTCCCTTTAATGTTCATTATGGTATTGAACAAATTTTTAATATGCATCACATCTAGATTATGACATATTAAATTAATTTTCCAATATAGAAAATCTCAAAAGATACTTTGTTTTCTTCAACCAAAATTTTTACTAATGCTTGTATTAACTTCATTAGCTTCAAGTTCTTTAACTTTCAGCAACCCTAATTCATCAATCTCTTGCAATATCTCTTCAACAGCTTTATGAGGGGGGAGGAGGTGTTTGTACCATCCTATTCTTAATGAACTTTCGTTTATTACGTTTAAATGGATGATCTGGAGGAAGAAAGTTACCGTGGTTGTTAAACCAGCATGTTTTGCTCCCGTTTAGAAGATAAAACACATCAGAATCATTGCCACAAGGACAAGCCAATTTTTCTACTGTGCTCCATCCAGACAACATAGCATATCCTGAAAAATCACTAATAATCCACAACAAAACTGCTCTCAGCATAAAATTTTATTTTAGAGACACATCAAATGTCTCTACACCATATTCCTAAAGATGCTGCAATTCAGATACCAATGATTATAAGAATACATCAATTATGATTGGTGATGATGAATATTGTTGGCCAGATTGACCAAAAGGTTAGAAGTTGATAATCCCAACCTAACATTTCGACTTTCAGTTACAAACTCATAATGGGTGTTATTGAAATGTTTCCATATCAGTGCTTCTAATGGATGACTCATTATTCCGTCGTCCTGTTTATGTTCATTATGTCATCTTATGTTAGATGCAGTAACATCAGAAGCATATAGTCTTTGAAGTCTCGGAGTTAGAAGGAAATAATACATCAGCTTCTGAGGTACTAATTTTTGTTTTATATAATGCTTTCTAGGCTTGAACTTAGATTGACCATAAAAATTGCACTCTTGTAATTCCACATTATCTCCTTAATACAACATACATTCCAATTTGCAATAATAAATTTTTTGAACAGGCAAACCAAGGCCTTTAATAAGTTTATTCATATTGTAAAAACTATCAACCATTGTATGATCAGGAGGTAATTATTTAGTATAACATCTAAGAATTTTATCAAAAATATTATCAGAAATATGCCCTTCAAACTTTGTGTTCAACAATATTCGAGCAATTAAAGACAATTGAGTTATTGTCTCACAATTTGGCCACAATTTTTGGTCAGCTGAGTGTAATAGGTTAAAAAATTATTTTGCATGTGGGTTTGGTTTTTCTTCAATATTTTCTATCTTTTCCTGAAAGATATAATCAACTGCATCATAAACACTTGCATGTAAGGATTTTTAGTTGCACCCACATTATTTGTTCTAAATCTAATCCCCCTTCAAACTCATCCACATTTACTGACAAGTTTACTTCATTACCCCTTTAGGTGTTACAAATCAATGGCTCCCTGTGTCGTGTCCTCTCAAAATAATTTAGAACTAACCATTTTCTTAGCAAATGGGCATTCACTTCATCAATAGGAAGGAAACGAATATTTTGCACTTTTTACAAGGACATCTGATCTTTGGGTCATTCATATATGCAAGTTGAGAACATGCATAATGAATAAAAGCTTTAACTCCCTCAACAAACCCAGTATTAAAGAAACCATAAGGTGTTAATCGTCTATACATCCAAGACCTAGCAACATTACTCATTTATGCAAAACTGTTAATTTAAAAAAGTGATTTCATAGTTAGTATCCTTCATGTGCCCTAAATTTACATAACATTTAACCTTTACTTTACACAACATCCCCTAAGTATTAATCAATTGAATTAATCATCTACAATTGATTTTAATATTATGGTACGTAATATTGTTTACACCTGTAAATCAAGAAAGCAAGTTCTTATTGTGACTCCTGGGCTCCTGAAAATTTTCACCAATAAGCCTAATGAGAGCTGCATCACGGGTTTCCAGCTTATATACTATCCTAGGGGTTTATTATGCCTCAAATCATCCATAAGATCTCAAACTCATTCCATCTACAGTAAATACTTATGTGATCATACATTTACTCATTAATGATTCAAACAAAACACAAACATAAATACTTAGACTATTAAAGAAGAACATATAAACTCATCAATGATTATAAGAATATTCTAAATAACAACACAAAATCAAGACCTCGTTTGCATTCGTATAAAACCCAAATGCATCAAAATCTTATTATTAAAGCAATATATATGGTAGACATTAGTTGAACAATTTACCTGGCTGGACGGACAACTACATACTACAAAGAAAAAGGATGAGCGATGCTCTTCAACACAAAATAGGACCTGCGAAAAAGAATATTTCGTATTTAATATAATACACATGTTCAATAGTTTTTTATATTTTTAATATAATAAAGCAAGCAAATCAGAAAATAAGGCAATTGAGTACAAAGAAATAAGTACCACCTTTACTTTAATATATCAATACCACAATTGAGTACAAAGAATACCATCATAACTTATGAAGAATACTATGACTATATTGAAATTATAGTACAAATCTATATAAGAAATATCATCATAATATATAAATGAGTACTGTCTTTACTTTAATTTTGCACTGCACTATACCAATAGGTATCAACTTTACTTTAGTATGTTTATACCATAATTGAGTATAAATAGTATCAACATAATATCTAGAGAATACAATGACCACACAATTAGGTTAAGATATGGTGGTATGTTGGAAGTCTTCTTATCAATAAGATAATGAGAAACTTGCTCCTCTAATTGGTTCAGATGATTTGCAATGATATCAAAGCATTTTTTAGTTTCCTCAATATCACATTAATCTTAATTTGTGCCTCGATCTTGTCCTATATAAGTATAGTTTTGATGAGTAGGAGCGTCTATAGTCTCAATTAGGTATCATATACTCCAAGTTAACCTATATTCATCATTGAATTTTCTCACCATGTCCACTTTTATCACCTTAAAGTCTATGTTAAGTGCAAAAGAACCAAATGTCAAATTCGTGACGTTATTATATACAATCAAACTTCTATGATAACTCGATTAGCAGATGTCCTAGAAAATAGCTTATATTCATTGTTTTTCTATATTTTTTAAGTATATTGTAAAGAAAAATATAAGGTTTCATGATGCTTTCACCATAATATGCTTTAGACATAATAAATCACAAGGTATAGCCATGTCATTCTTTTTAAATCTCTTTATAATGGAATATGTGATGGCATAGTTCAAGTAACAAACAACAACATATATGATTTCCCTATTTATGGACCCGGTGGGAGAATAAATGAATTTATCCTACAATATATTCCTATTATATTTTAGTATTTACTTTAGGGAGATTATTTGATCATATTTTATCCTTAGATGGAACAACTTTGGTTTGGTATAAGGATCAAAACCCATACTTCCTTACAAACTCATTAAATGGCATGTTCTAGTTTTTGTTTCATAGCAAAAAGCTAGCAGCACCTTTATCATTCAAGCCTAAATTTTTATGGACTTAATTAATAAAACTTCTAAAGCTATTTTATTATAGCACAACTCTTCCATTCTAAAGAATTTAGTCCATCCTTTTGCTTGATCATCATAATGAAATAGCACATATTTTAAGGAAATATGGATGGGAACCATTTAAATGAAAAATATTGAACATTTAATACAAAATGGTGGGTATTTGAAAATACATGGGATAAGAAAACTAGAACACGAGAGATCACTAATATTAAGCACTAAGAGGGGCAAAGGTGGGTGAGTTTCTATCACACTAAAGAGAAAAGAAATTTTATTAAATATTTTGTATAAAAATAGATAGAAAAAGATAACTCATCAAAATATCATAGATGTATAAAAATATGTATCACTTTTACTTTAATATGTAAATACCACAATTAAGTACAAACAATATCATGACTTCATCAAAACAAAAAACCCCTAATTGATAGTTGTTTTCAAGTAATACAAAATAATAGCTATTATCCCAACCTTTTAAGTAATATTTAAAGTTGTCAATTATTTTAACCATGAATTAACTTCCTTGACAGTTGATGAACCAAGTCTCACCAATATCCCTAAGAGAAATTTCTCATTTTTAGAAAAACAAGATATGATATCCCTAAGAGAAATTTCATCGAACAATTCATGGGCAATCCAAATTCATCTCTACATAACAACAAAACCACTGTATTTTTCCATTATTAACCAACTTAAACACTTTTAAACAAATAATGAATCAACCATAGTTCAAAAAACGCAGAATATTGCCACAAAAATGAACCAACTGACGTTCATATAACCATTTAACAACAAAATTTCTCATAGAAAAAATAAACCTGAGAGCTACTAGATGGACAACTATCCTCAACTTAACTGAAGACAATGGAAGATGGACGAGAGCAAAGCATGGACAGCGGACGCTAGACGATGGAAGAGAGAAGACCGACAGTGAGAAAACAACAAAAAAACGATGCAGGGGAGAAGGAAGGAGGTATCTTCTGGTGGGTTTAAATTTTTACGAAAACAACATCGTTTGGTGTTAAACCAAAGGATGTTGTTTTCATTTTATTAAAAATGTTGAGGTCGAAGACCCAACGACGACATTTAACTTTAATTTTTACCAACAGAGAAAATGTCTGTCGGTATCGATGGAATAAACCCCAATGCTTATTTTGCCGCCAACTATTGCCGCCTATTTTTAAGACGACCTTCACAATTCCGTAGTTTTATTCTGTCAGCAAAATAGTGAGAATAATTTTCCTCCACCTTTATCGATGGATATTTTGTCCGTCGCAAAATGCCATTTTTTGACAACTTTATTGACGGATAATTCAATTCCATCGCCAATTTACTACAGTAATTTTTTTGTCAACAATTTTTTGTCGATAGGTTATAATTTTCTTGTAGTGTATTTGTTATGAATATTTTATCGTTGCTAATACTTTTGGGCAACAATTGAAGATTAGTTACCAAATATTATTACCTACGATTAATGTAACGTAGTTGATAACATTTAGCCACAAACCAACCAAAATAGCGTTGACGACGATTTGGTTTATACTCGCTTATCTCTTTTGGCTACGTATTCAACTTATAGCAAAATATAATTTACGATGATTTGGTAAAAATATCGTCTATAATATTTTGCTACTGAGATTTTGTGATGAATTGATATCGTTATGAAATATTATTAGTGACGAATTAATGACCTTTAGAGACGAAAATTTTCATCCCCAAAAGCCCCTTCTATTGTAGTGTCTCATTGATTAGGGATTATGCTATAGATAGTTTATGTGCTACATTGCAAACTGTATTCTATTTGTCAAGCAAATTATGTTGATCATTGGAAATACTAATAGTCAACCAACATATTAGGCAAATAATCTCTCCAGGGATGAATCCAACTCGGATTCCAGTGAACATATATTATACTGCAGTTTCATACATGGAACAAGTTTAAATAGATTTAAAGTATTTTTATCTACTGTGAAAAAAAACTTTCTCAACCTTGATGCTGCACTTGAACAATTGATGTTTACTTTATATACCCCCCAAAAGAATTAATAAAATTTTTACATAGTATTATTTTCTGCATGACACGACGTGCTAGATGCGATGTAATTGTGACATAATATCGAACTAGATATAAGAAACGAAAATATATTAATAACAAGCAACAAGTTACGTATGATTTAAAGCCTGCCGTATGTTTGTAGTTCCTCTGCTTTATCAATGTTTTTATGGTATGTAGAGTATTTCTTCGTACTATTATAATTTCTACTATACTTACGTTAACTTTTCATTAAGTATATATACTAAGGACGAAGGGGATGGACGACCACGGAATTCCTTCCACTATCTGTAGTTGATACTAAAAGATTTAGGATATTTTGTAATTCATTACAACTGACCTTCAAGATTCCAACTCGGAATATACTGAAGAATTACATTATGAAGATATATAAAGATAAGAAGAAAGAAATTTTGAGAACATTTGAATATTGAATGATAGGTTACATTACAATT
Organism: Erythroxylum flavicans; assembly: GCA_027576715.1. Lineage (NCBI taxonomy): Eukaryota > Viridiplantae > Streptophyta > Magnoliopsida > Malpighiales > Erythroxylaceae > Erythroxylum > Erythroxylum flavicans. The sequence goes on from JANZXP010000009.1 coordinate 3,352,724, forward strand.
AACATGTGGGCAGCCGATAATTAAAGGAAGAGTTATATGACAGTGATGACATATTATGTTAACAATGACTAAACTCTATGCAATAAACTTTTGGAGTAATTTATACTATTTAATATTGTTATCATATTTTGATTATATTATGATTAATGTTAGTCATATTTGTATATGATAGGTTCATTTATGTACCGGTACCATATACAGGTGAAAGGTTGACAATTGTATTTGGAGGCTGTTTGACATATTGGAAGATCGATAGTTTGACATATTGGAAGATCGACACCAAATTATCCACCTTAACAGTTGATAATTGTACCATAAATGATGTTATGATTGAAAAGTTGAAGAATAAGGTATGGGTTGTTAGTTGATAAAAGGTTATTCTATATGCATTGCATTACGCATATTATGAATTTGATTGTAAAGGATGAATTGAAGACGAAAAAGGAAACAATAGATTCAATTTAGAATATTGTAGTAATATTAGAGTGCAACACCCAAAAAAGTTAAGAATTTTGAAAAAAAAAACTACATAATTACTATACATTCTGAGTATAAATAAGTTGATTTTTTATCGTCCAACCAAATGAAACTCAACCTTCAAGATATTGGAGTCGACAATCCTATATGTTGAAGTGTTTACCAGACTTAGAAAATGAGATTCTCAATACACTTGCATGCCTACAGAAGACTGATGAAAGTTAGATAAAGAACTTTATGTAAAGTTGGAATTTTTTATACTGCACCGAATTATTCTCCACAAAAATCCAACTTTGCATTGTTGCTTTAACACTATGTATGAGATAAAGAAAACTTTATCTGATTGAATATTAGATTCCAACGAGATTATTGGGGTTATGACAGAGTAGGTGATAGAGAAATTGAATTCTTAGTATATAGTTGGACATATTATTGCAATCATATCTATGTTGGATTTGAGATACAAGACGTACGTAGGGGTTAATTTTATGTATAATGTGTTGAATGGTGTTTAGGCTCAAGAGCATTTAGATATCACTAAACAATTCTGCTATGATATATTTACCGATTATCAACTCATAATGAACAAAATTTAGGATCGAGATCGTAGTAGTTCAAACTATTCAACTTCGACTTCAGTTTTAGGTTCAGACTCATCTTCTAAGAGTAGTTTGTTACTTTTACTTATAAAAGTTATGAAAGAAAAAAAGAGATAAGACTTCATACAATATGATGAAATTAGATAAATATTTGATGCAAGGTTATGTGGTTGAAGTTAAAGTGTGCAGTTCAATGTATTGTTATGGTAGAAGAGTTGTGAAGATAATTTTCTGATCATGCAAGTAATTCCACAAGATCTATTAGCAATTTCATCATCTACTGATACTTTAGAGTATGCTTTAGCACTGGTAGTCAGGTTATCAGTCCTCATCGTGCTCAATTTTATTCTCGTACCGTAAAAGCCCTTATGTATGCTCGAAGTTGGTTAGAAACTGAAGATATTGAGGGTAAACTCTTTTCTTTTTAATATATCAATTTCGTATATTTTTTATATTATCTTACCCTTTAAGTACTAAATATAATGTTTCTACATACATAAAAAGTGATGCAAACTATTGACGATCCTAACTACAACGATTAGTTACTCTCTTTAGTCTCCACTCTCTAGTCTCTGGTCTCCACTTTCATAGTCCCAGTCCAGATGTTTATTTCCTAATTTTATCTTGAATTTTCGTAAATTGTATCATTTAAAAATTTTGAATAATCATTTTTGTAAGTTTTCCTGTCAATTGATGAATTTTGTTCTTATCGTCAATTAA
>JANZXP010000009.1:3365027-3377456 GCA_027576715.1 Erythroxylum flavicans
TTAAATAGACAAAATGTTTTGGAAAGAAAAAGTGGGCCCACATGAATGATAAGTGATAAGAGTTTTAAAAAAAAATTTATACCGACTTTTGTTTAGTGAAGTGATGTGACACGCCACCCTCGCGGGGCACAGATTCGGATATCACTGTCGATATCAGGTTCGGGTCCGACGGGAGTGGGGTGTTACAAAAACCATACTAACATAAGGTCACGTTACTACCATGTTAGCAATGATTATTTATGAAAAGAAGTTGAAATGGGTGTTAAGCAACATAGGAACCTGCAAGATCCTATGTTTGAACTATGTTTGACAAAATTTTAAGGTTTTATCATCAAAAGGAGAGATTTACGATGGAAAAGAGGAGAGAAGTTTGATTAGAACACAAGAAAAAGCAATTGGAAGTTGACAAAAAACATCTAAAATTAAGAATACCTTAGAGAAAAGCAAGAAGATTCATCAAAAGCATAAAAAATTCAAGATCTACGAGAACTTATTCTTGTTTCTTATGTTCTTTATTGTTATTTCTTGGATTTTTTTTTACTATGAACTAATTGGATATAAATCTAGATGGTACTTTGAATAGATTTTTTTTATTCAAAAGATTCTAGTTTTCTAAGAATTGTTTATGTTTACTTATTATGTTGAACTGAAGTATCAAACGCAAAAAGGTTTAATTTCGAATTCATATATAGGACTGAATTAGAGAAGATCTTATATATATGGGTAGAGCACAATAATGAGGTTTTAATGGAACCTAGATATAGGATCACATAATACTTTTGAGCTAGAGTGAAATCTAATATAGGAACTTATAGAAGGAATTAATGCACTCTTTAGGAATTTTGATTTAAGAAAGTTTTTTATCAAAATACTTATGGATATGGATTATATACCTTAATAGAGTGTACAATTGTAACTTTAGAATTCTTACCAGTCTAAAAAACCAGAGTTGATTTTCGAATCAAAAGAAATTCAAGCATAGAACAGTGATAGGGGACTTTCATTTGGAACTTTTTTATCAACTAGTTGTTTGTTCTTAATTATAACTTTTATTTGGTGATTCTTAATTGCTATCTTACATTAGTTAATTATTTTCTTAAAAGTCAAATCATTCATTTTGTCATATTGGATAATAGAAAGATGATCGATACTAGTGGTTAATACGGTCTTTGTAGGATCAATTGTTGACTCACTAAACTATACTATAGCCAACGATTGGTGTCTTTTCCTTAATGATTTTTCTTTGGCATTGTTTTATGTTTCAAATAAGATTAAGGGAGTCAACTTTTTTAATTAAAAGTTGTACAGTAATTAGGCTAAAGAGCATTGATATTATTAAACACTTCTGATATGATTTGTTTAACGATCATTAATTAAAAGCAGGCAAAGAGCTAGATCATAGTAGTTTAGTATCAACTTCTTCCTTTATTGATACATCATTATCAAACACAATTAGAAGTCTATGTCTTGGTTATAAGAAATTCATAAAGGAACAAAGGGCTTCTTATAGTGGGATAGAGTTTGATAAATATTTGGAAGTAGATATTGTAATTATAGCTTATAAGCATTTTGAAATCAATAGGTCAAATTTTGAATGCATAACTTTTTTGTTGATTCTTATTGATTTCAATACGATTTTTAGTATTTGGTTAGTTTTTAAAAATTGTAACAGAAAAATATGTTTAGTTATATTTCTACTTTAATTTTTAATTTTTCATGATTTTATGAACTAAATAGTAATTTTTCTTTTATATTTAATTATTTATTTATATTTAAAAAAAATTAAAATATATAAATATGCTAAAGATTCAAAACGATTTTTTACAATAAATACTTTATAGAACAAAATATTTTTAAAAGAATATGAATTCTTAAAAAGTCAAATCAAAATTAATAATCCGAAATCATTTTACAAAAATATACATGTATTTTTATGTTTTTTCAAAAAATCATATATTTTAAATACATAAATAAATTACATGCCAATTTATTAAATAAAACATAAATCAAATTATAGTATTTATTTAATCTAATCTTTAGATATATTATATAAATGAAAATTAATTATTATTACTTAATATTTTAATATATTAAAAAACTTCTATAATGAAGCTAATACACTAACAATACAATTATGATTTTAAGAACATAAATTGCATACTTATTTTTATAATATTCTACAAAATATTATTTTAAAGAAAACAAATATTATATATGAAATGTTTCATTTTTAATCATATTTATAGTAAAATATAATAACATGAACTACTCAACTGTTATTAAAGCTAATTTGCTTGTATCTTATCATTAAATTTCTGTTTCTTCAGAAAAAATAAAAACTAAAACTAAACATCACAAAAAGTAAAAACAAAAAAATCACGGGAGGATACTCAGGATAGCATGCCCCGACTCTAAACTAAAACTATTTAACTAAATAGAAGTCAAAGCTGACAATATTTTTAATTGTAGTAGTCCATACTGCAGGAACCCTAAATAAATGAAAATAAATCAGACATGAGCGGAGAATGACAAACTAATAAGGATGATAATGGGCCGGGTCGTCAGCCCTGCCTGGCCTCAATCACCGCAGACCGCGGGTCGGCCCGTGGCTGGTGTAGGTTGGGATGGGCCAACCCACAACCCGGCCCACTAACGTGCCATTTGACCCGTTACCCACCCAATTTGTCACATTTTTTTAATTAAAAAAATACAGCCCACAGGCCAACCATGGCCGGCCCCTGACCCGGTCTAGGAGGATCATAATCGGCCCATGGCCCGTCAAAAACGGGCCAGACCGAAATTATCATCCCTACAAACTAATAAGGTATAAAAGCATATTCCAAATTTAAAGTGTTATTATCCCAGCTTCGTTGTCAAATTATTCACATTAAAAGCAAGCTTAACAACAAAAGTACACTGTCTAGACTAAACATAGATAATATCACTCAAAACTGAACATGTTTTAATACGTAACTCTCCCAACTACTTGGGAACATTGAAGGCACAATCTTTTCCCAAACATCATTATTCAAACTCAGGTTTTCTAACAAACATCATTCTTCATCATTATCACTAATGGTTGTTACCATATCAGCCGCCACCGCCAGAACCGTATTTCTTGCCAAAGACAATCAGTTGAAGCTTGTCATAACCAGCCAGCACACCAGCACCAGCCACAGCCCGCAGTATGTTTGCACCAGCACCCTTAAAAAGTGACTTAGCACCTTCATTCTTGATGATCTGAGAAAATGCATCCATGGAGCTCTTGTACTTCACAGCTTCTCCTGAGGTCATCATCATCCTTCTGCGCACTGTGTCAATGGGGTAAGATGCCAAACCAGCACCAATTGTGATACCCCATCCCAGGAAGAAACTTGCCAGGAAACTATCCTGCAATCCATTGTAAACAAGAGAACATACTTCAAAACAGTGAAACAAAAGCTGGCCTAGTCTACGCACATGTAAATAGCAGTTTGACTCCAGTTATCTACAGATTTTACACAGTTCAATAGGCCAAGCACCCAATATGGGATCAAATACTTGTTCATCCACAACTAATTATGTATACTACCATATAACGTGTCATATGATATTTTTCAGCTTTACCACATGAATAACAGAACTAAACAGAACGTGTATAAAGGTAAACTTCAAATATAATAAACACAAGCACATACCTGCATACCACCAACCAAAACCACAGGTTTCAGGGAATCATACATTCCAAAGTAAAGGCCCCGATATACGATAATTCCAACACAAGAAATGTTGAATCCACGATAAAGTCCAACAACACCATCTGACTGGATGGTTTTTCTATAAACATCAATAAGGCCATTAAATTGCCTCTCACCACCCTTTTTAGCAGCCTTTGCATCATTAGCCAAACGTGTTCTGGCATAATCCAATGAATAAACAAATAGAAGGGATGAAGCACCAGCAAGTCCACCTGATGCTAAGTTCCCAGCAAACCATTTCCAGTAGCCATCCTTGTCTTTCTTGAAGTTAAACATCCTCTTGAAGTAATCTTTGAACGCAAAGTTGAGCGCCTGATACATTCCCAAAGACATCAAAGAATTGATGGACAATCATTTAGAAGAAAACAGAACGGACTACTGGTGCATAACTAGTTTGTTGAGAACAAAGCCTAGAAACAATCAACTCACCATTACTAGCGAGGAGTAGCAAGCTTTTCAATCAAATTGTAGTGTGAAAAAAGATGGCAACATTTGAAAGCTATTTATAAATTATCAACATCCAAAAACAGCAACATAAATCCAAAAACTAAACTAACCTGGGTGGGAAAATATCTGATAACATTTGCAGTATTGCCTCTCCAAAGAGCAATTACACCCTCATCCTTGATGGTCCTAGCAAAGCAGTCAGATATACCTTTGTATGGTCCAGATAGCCGACCAGCTTTGATCATCTCATCTTGATTTTGAATCAAGAGTTTAACACGCTCAATTGGGGCAGCAGCTGTCTTGGAAACAGCAGCTGAGACTCCTCCCATAAGGAAATCCACCATAAAGTTACCTTTACCTTTCTCAGCTGGTGCTTGCACCAATATTGGCGAGAGAGATGACATAAGCAGCAAGCCATTTCCCTGACATGCAGGGCTGAAAGGGCCTTTAATATCATTAGCATATTGCTCAGTCATACAATAATTTCTGGCATGAAAACTGGGAGATAGCTTGGAAAATAGAGAAGAATGGCCATGAATCTTCTGCAACACTGATGGATGCCATGGTCCATCTTCCATTTTGCAAATTAGGATGGCTACCTTAAGAAAAAGAAATCATGAGTAAAGTAAACTCCAATTCATGGCTAGTGAATGTCAGAAAATCAAATGCAGCAAAATGTAGGAGAGAATTTTTCGATATTAAACGTGTACATGGCACTAAAAAATGAAATTATCTCCAACCTAACCATCTGAAAAAGAATCACTCAGCGCAGCAAATAAGATGAGGAACTTTTATAACTCTATTATTGTCAAAAAATAATATTGTGTTGACACAAGCTCAAGATAGCATATTTGATAAATCGAAACGTAAAATAATGCATAAACTAACAAAAATACTCGTATCAACAAGAGGTACACTGAATTAAAATCAATTCCTAAACGGCAATAATTTGTAAAATTTGAAGGGAAATTCGGGGACGAAAATGGCAAGTTATACACAAGTGAAAATCCTTATACTCGGCCCGCACTTTTACTCATCAAGGTCTCTTTGCGCCATTATCACATATTCATTACACCTATCTCTTTCGAAGCAACAAATTCAACAAAAATTCCATTTCAAAGCTCACATGAAACACACGTCTGAAATAAGATCTATATCAACGATAACGAGCAAGCAGATGTACATAGAAAAATTAAATTAACAATACAAACAAAAATATCAAAACTACAATATCTTAGGTCAAAGCCAAGTGATTCACACAATCAGAAAGCCAAAAACAAAGTAATCACAAAAACTGGAAGCTTAGATTAAACGGAACGCTAAAATATCCAACAGAAATGTAAGAAGGTGATTGTAAAAAGAGAAGAGCGAACCTCAGGGACCTCCCGATTGTGAGGAAGAAGTGAAGAGCTGTGCTTATATTATAGATGACTGGAGATGACTAGGGTTATGTTTCTGTTTCGAAATGACCATTTAAACCTTCTAATTCCAATTTTCGACTTCTAAGAAACAGGATTCTTGACTTCCATTGCGGTCACAGCAGAGTTTTGAGGCTGCTCAAATGTACGGTTAAGCGGAGGGTTCAATTGACCTGCTTCGTCGTCATTCCGTGTCTATCTTGTTTTATCGGACGGATAGATTTTCTTATAATAAGATTAAAAACAGGTGATTTATTCCTTAAGTAGAGTTATAGAGTTGGCGAGTACCTCCGATTAATGTATTTAATTTCTTTCTTTTAAAATTATAAATTAGAGAAAGAATCAAAAATTTATGATTAAATAAAAATTTAAATTAATAATCAAATCTCTTTATTTGATTATAAATTAAACTCTAATTTTAATTAATCTTGTATTGTATTGAACTTAACTATTAAGTTTCAATATCTAATGTTAGAAACTTATTAATCAAATAAATCATATTTAACTTTCAAATAAAGAGAAAGCAAGGAAAAGAAGAGAAAAGAGACGTCAAAGAGATTTCATTGCTTTGAACGGTAACTTTGATCATCCAAGGCTACATCTTTTGTTCTCTTTTTCATTTTCCTTATGCAATTTGATTTAGGTTCACCTAATCATAAGCAATTGACTCATCTAGAGGTTGAATAGATGAGCTATGAGCTAGATGACAACATTTGGGAAATTCTCCAAATGTTATCATTTGGATAGCAAGTAGGACTTTTTTTTTTGGCCCCAGTTTTCAAGCAAGATGCACGTTTGGTAGAGGGCTAAAAAAAAAGTATTAAGAGTAAATTTTTTATTAGGAGTTGACAAAATTATTATGTTGAGGTTTAAATTAAACGTTTTCAAAATATTGGGTCCTTTTAAAATATTTTGAAACATTTAGGCTCAAATTGAATTCTAGTAAATATGTTAATGATCAATTTTGACCTACTTGCCTTGTCTTTCCCTATTTGGTTTCTCAATATGTTCACAATGCATATAACTTATATTCTTAAATTATATTTAACACTAGAAAAATAAATTCATTTAATTTATTATTAATTTTTAATTAAATAACCAAACCAAATCAAACCAAACATACTCAAATTCTTGCCTAAGCAGGGTTAATTTTTAATTAAATAATTTGTATTTATAAATCAAGACTAGGGTTTAATGTTGTATCGTAATAACCAAGACTAACCTTTCTATATAGGATTTTATTATATAATTCAACCATTTTATCATATAATATTTTGATTATATATTGAATATGAATTCAATTTTTTCTTTAATTAAGTCCAATCATTAGTAATTGATTATTTCAATGACATTGCGAACTATTTTCAACAAGGCATTCTATCTTAAGCAATGATATCTTAAATCAATATTCATTCAGAATAATGGAACATTCTAATTAATTACTTTAGGTTGATGAATCATTTATTGTTCATTCAGTTAGCTATCTTTATACTATATCTAATGATTACCAAAAATATTCCTTAACTAGTAAAAAAAAATATTAATTTTTACATACGATATGTTGGTGATCTTAAGTTAAATGGTCAATTATATGATAATTACGATGAGATTTTTCATGACATAAAAGTAATCTCTAGTGATGTTCTAAAATATGGTTTTAATTAAGCAAAGCATATTGTTATTAATGAATTAATTTTGGTAATGTTAGTAAATCGATTATAATATAATCAAATAATATGTGAAAGACAGGTTCAATAAAAGGACAAAGTGAGTAAATGAGCCACTTTAATCAATTGCAAAATCAAAGGATGAATAAAATTAGCAAAGTGGACCATATATGTAACTCAAATGAGATTCAGGGCACTTCGAGTGAAGATCAAGGCGATAACAATCAAGTACTTCACTTATAATTCAACCAATGTAAATTTATGGTAAAATTGTTTATTATTAATGTTTAGGAGCTCAATTATTGCATGATCATTTATATTTAGGACAAAATGCATGAATCTTTGTCATAATTGAGAGAAATTTTGAAAGATTTTAAAGAAAACCTCTCGATCATCGAACATTTATTTTAAAAAATTCTTAGATGATTTTGTTTCAAGTTTTTAACAAAGGAGTGTGTTTAATTTTTAGAAATACTTTATAGTTGAAGATTTCAACTTGTTTTTCTATAGGATATCAATTAGTCAATTGATATCAATTAATCAATAAGATGATTAAAATTTGACAAAATGAGTGAATTATGAGTTTGGAACATTGGCTAGACATTAGGCTAGCCGATGTGCTGACCACTATACCAAAAAATATAGACTCAATTAGCCAAAGGAAATTAGTTAGTTAAGTGGTGATGTCTTTTAAAACTAGACAAAATGGGTGACATTTAGGTCTTTGGCTAGCCAAATGTAGTAGATTATCTAACCAAGTGAGTCTAGTAGTTATAATAGCTAGTTTATGTGCATAACAATCAATTTAGGTGGTTTTGTGTATAAATAGATCATAATCGAGTTATAAAAGAACCTTTGGCATGTCAAGGAGTTACTAAGAGCCTTAAAAGGGTAGAGGGAGCATTTAGGTGCATATGTGCGTTGCATAACTTTTATTGATCCCGAATTCATTAGCGTGAGCAAGAAAGGGATTTTTTAGTTATGTAAGATTACGTTGTGTAGCAATTGAAGAGAATTAATGGGATACATATTGTCAAAGTTCTTTTTGATCTTCGACAAAAGTTATAAATGGTTTTCAATTTGCTTGTTCAAAAAAGACCTAAAAGAATTCTTCTAGACAAAGCACTAAATAAGATATATGATTGGTCTTATAATTTTGGTTACATAGATGCCTTTTTTCACTATGGATCTTCTTTTTTTATTAATACATAGTACTAAGCATGACCATAGCTTGGGCAGTATTGCTCTGCGAATTTTTTTAACGCCATACAATCACTCTGCAAGCTATATTCTAGGTCCTGCCTCTTGCTACACTTGATCCATATAGGACACAGATTGGTACATTAGTATGGGTTAAACTATTATCCCCCTAGAATTGTAATTTGCTTCATTTTTTTTAAATAACATACAATTCTTGAACAATTTCATCTCAAGGTTAATTTATCACAATTACTAACAAAAAACAAAAATCAAGTAAAAAAGGTAATTTGACATGAAAATCAATTAAAACTCCTAAGAAAATATATGTATTTATATACATCAAATATCTCCATTCTTAAGCTTTTTCTTGTCCTTAAGTGAATCAATTTCAATCACTTTAAATTTAAATAGGCAGAAATTCTAAGGAAACTAACTAATCAATTAGGAGAAATCATCCATCATCAACTCAATTACATTACTAGTTAGGAATTTAAATACTTGAACTAAATCTTAAATCAATTCAATTCAATCCAACTATCCTTCAAACATCAACTTAATCCATATAATTTGTCCTTATATATAAAGTACACATAAATGAAAGAAGCTTTCATTTTTAAAATTTTAATAATCCAAATTATTATAAAAGTAAAACACTTGTAATTAAAGTAAGAATGAGCATTAGAAGCTTTTTTGAGAAGTTACCTAACATTTTGTCTTAAAAGTAAATACTTTATCATGAATACTCTTAATTACTCAATTAAGGCATTTATTCAAATGGCTAATAGTGTCACCCTTTACTTTAAACCCTTTTACTTAGGTTAAATTGAGTGCAGTGAGGTCATTTATGCTCATTTATTCACATTATTTTGTTCTTATTTTTATAAGCTTATTTTTATTTTTTGGTAGGAAACTAAAATGCTTGAGAAAGAATCCACTTCTAAATTAAAAAATTCCTATGATATACACACAAAATGTGATTATTGATATTAATAATCCATTTTGAAATCGTTAGATTAAATTAAAACTAAGCTTTTAATGCCCATATCTATTTACCTAAATTAATTAAATCAAAAAACAATCAAACTTCTAATAAATCATTTTAGTTGTTCTTCTTGCAACATAAAAGTTTCCATAAATTTTCCAATTAAGTTAAATATGATGAAATTAGTTCACCAAGGTAAGACATACTAGGGCTCACAAATAATTAAATCCCTCCCACATTTAAGTTGTATATTGTCCTTAATGTACCAAATATATAAAGAAGGAAAGCAAAAATAAAGGACAATAAAAATATAAAGTGGGAGAAAATGAAAAGGAAAAAGAAACTTCTCTTACCTTATATGTCGCCTATTGTCCATGGTAAGTATGATTGAATTCTAGAATTTATTTTTACCTAATAAACATAACTAATAAAAAAACTTGCCTAAAAGGAATTGTGCCTCCCAAAGAAAGAAAGTGGATTAGGGATTGTTCCACTGAAGCTAATCAATAAGGCTATATTATTCAATATAAGTTGGAGAATACTCACAGATAAAGAATCTTTGTGGTTGAGATGGATAAATGCCCAATACCTTAGACAATGTGACTTTTGGACTTATGAAGCAAAATATGATACCTCTTAGACTATGCAAAACATCTTGAAGTCCAAGAATTAGGTGAGACTATAATTTAAATCAAGGATAGAAAATGGCTCAAATACTATCGTTTGGTCAACCTATTTATATGATTCAGGTCCCCTAATAGAGGATAAACCTTACTCTCACTTGAGGGTTAATGTACCTTAAAATTCTTCTATTAAATAGGTTATGTTTGATAATTATTTTGATATTGATTGTGCAATGAGAATAGGTTACTAAAGTTAACCAAGGAGTTAATAATGAACTCTTTTATGGGAGATCATATTGTCTGGATTAAGAATAATCAAGGAGATTTACAAATAGATCATAAAGAGAAGCTCTGAGAATTATAAATTTGTTAGTTCCTCTAAGTAATACCAAGGTTTTATTTCACTCTATGGATAACTATACTTGGTAAGCTTCCAACTAGGACAAATTAATTAGGCGTAATTTTGATGAAAGGTGTTTACTTTGCTCATTATTATCAGAATCTACAGATCATTTATTCTTTCAATGCCACATCACTGCATCTTTATGGAATAAATTCTAAGCTTGGTTTAATATCTCTTGTCTAGCTTATACTTGGCAAATTGGATCATCCGTAAAGTTAGGAGTAAAGGTCATGACAAATCTTTTTTAAATTATGTTTTAGAAGGCTATTTATGAGATTTGGAGGGAGAGAAGTAATGGTAAAGTATAGAGCAGAAGAAGATTGAAACTGTAGTTATACGGTGAACTGATAAATGGAATAAATGAATATCACCTCATACTCAATAGCAGAGGTGGCTCAAAGGGTTAGATTTGACCTATATATGTACTAAAGAAGCAAACCAGCCGTTGATCGGCATGTCGTAAAGCTAGTCAAAATAAAATTACTAAACTACTACTGTAGCAGTGGTAAGTCTAGGTCGATCCCACAGGAAGTGATCGGTTAGCTTATGAAATGAAATTAGTTGATGTTTAGGTAATTAGGGGGTTTTTGATTTAATAAGAAAATAAAATAAAATAAACCTAATGAAAACAAATTAAAGAAAACATACAAAAAATGATAAAATTGGGGAATTTGGTAGGGATCCAATTCTTTAGTTTAATCTCAACCTACACCCTAATTAAGCATAATTCATTGATTTGTTGTTCTTTTATCTCTCTTAACAATTATCGGTCGTAGATTAACAACAAGCTCTGATAATCTTGATTTTTCCTTAGATCTTAGTTAATTACTAGCTATCAAGAAACCTAGAATAAGCTCTCTAAGTTTATCTGGACAACCGCATTATGAATCAGAAAAATAAACCAATCTAGGCAATAATCACACAAGCTCGAATTATTTAACCTATGTTATGTTATCTCTAATGATTCGGAACTATTAGTCGCTACACATAAATCAGAAATACAACAATTACATATTGCATTCGATTCTAGAAATGGGTTTTCATGAAAAACTATAACATCCCGTTTCCATATTAAAGGTTAGAACTCTAAATTTCTGTAAATGAAAAGTAGAAATGAAAAATTAGAAAAATGCATTTCATACTCATACATAATGTTAGTATACACATACGTGAATTTGAGTATTTTGCACACATTTCAATGACTGTACATGCACTCATTTAACGTTTTTCGGGTATTATTGATATTTAATGTGATTATAATGTGAATTGAGGATTATGTGTCTTAAAATTGAGTTAGTGTGTATAATTAGTGATTTAGAATTTTTGGTGAAATTTAAGAAATTTTTTGAAATTTTGGGTGACTTTTAGACTAGAAAAAAATACCAAGTGGCAGTACAATTGATGAATAGTAGCAGAAATAAGTGTCAGATGGCAGTAGAAATTTTGATGGATGACATTAGGATTTAATGACATATGTCATTGAAAATTAGGATTCAATTGGATTAGAATTGGGAGACAAATGGACTAGCTATGTACAAGACCAAAGTAAGGCTATAAGAAAGTGACAAGTGTCACTTGCCACACCACTTATATTATGTAACATCCTGTTACTTATATTAAGGTTAAAATAGTGTTTATAAGAGGATAATGAGAAATTAGGAAGCATAAATCATGCTTATGCATAAGGTGGCATACACACACGCGAGAGCATTGATTTTTGCACTTTAATATCATTGTTGTAACATCCCCTCACCTATAGGAAGGGTAAATTGGTAATTTGGAACGAGTTAGGAGTGTTTAACTGTGTAGTGACATGTTCATGCATTCATTTATGCACATGAATAGCAAATAGTGAATTTTTGCACATGTAAATGTTTGTACATGCATTCATGACATTTCCCGGTTTAAGTGTGAATAAATGTGTTTTATAAAAAATTTGCCTTGTGTGAATG
>JANZXP010000009.1:3382231-3398208 GCA_027576715.1 Erythroxylum flavicans
GTGCAAAATTCACTATTCACTATTCATGTGCATATATGAATGCATGAACATAGCAAAACAATATTAAACACTCCTAATCCGTTCCAAATTATTATTTTACCCTTCCCATTGGTGAGGGGATGTTACAATACATTTCCTAACTCTTCTAGCATTAAAAGTATTCACATAATTCCCAATTCTCATTCAATCATCCCAATTGCATTTTGCATAACTCTTGGAATACGTTTGCATTCATATAAACATCCTCATTCCTTTAACACTCTTTAAGTCCAAACTTAGATGCATTGTTATCAAACATTCTTTGCCTTAACGTATAACATCAATTAACATCTTCAACTTATCCAATACTTTATTCATCTTATCAAGCATCAATCTAGGTTCATTTCAAGTCACAATCATAGTTAAGTACTTTATCCTTAATTGGTTCAACCATTGCACAAATCAAAGATTGCTATGTAAAATCACTGCCTCGTGTTAGAAACTAATATCCCATTTTTTCCTGTAATTTTCTAGTTTTTCTCATGACAGAATTTCAAGCCAATTTTGTATGAGCATTATGACCTAGAAAATGAGGTATTTAGGCAACACCTTCTTCTGAACAAATGTTTCTATATGTCTTACGTTTCTAATAACATATAGTTAATGTGGTTTGGTTCAGTATTCTGCAAGTTATACCCAAAATATTAAAGGCTGTTCTCAAATTGGAATAGCACCCAGTACTTAACTTCAAGCCAAATTTCAAAATCTTTAGGGAAAGAATTCAAATTCAATTCCTTCTTGAAAATTGTATCCATATGTCTCTAGTTTAATCTAAATTAAAAATCAACTCATTTGGATTGGATAACTACATATCAAGATATGGCCAAAATACATATGCCTATTCAGTGAAAACACTCCATATAACATATTCCAGCACACTTCATCATTTTCATCCTAGTCCATCTCGTTTTCTTAGTCTACATTTCTAGCTTATGTCCTCATTATTTCCTCTTCATTCCTACTTCCATTTCAGCTTAATATCATTCACAAAAAAATCATGATCTACGTTTGATCATTAACCCAAAAACAGAACATATACATGTACACATTCATCATCAACTTTCTGCACATTTTCAACTTCATTGACACCTTCATTTCATCTCTAACTTATCACTCTAATTTACCCCATTTCAAGACACCACACTACTCATTTTCTTTAAATTGAGACTCATTTTAGGTCACCTCTATAACACCCAAATAGATCCATATTAATACACCAAGAAAACATAACACAAAAACTATCCATTCATCTATCAAATTTCTGCATGATTTCTACATCATTTCAATGATTATTCCAACTCAAAATTGTCTCAACAATAACTAATGAAATATTGATGATCATATAGGTAAAAGCCAGACATGAACCTACCCATGTTTTTCATTCATGTTTTAGCATGTACACATCCTCATTTTATGATCATTTAACTCTTAACTATCATCAAAACATGTTTCATTCAATAAATCGTGAAGGGTAATGCTTTATCCTTACTTGTTTACTTCAAGATCTTCAAAACACACTTAACCCTAGCTTTCCATCATCATACGATCATTATCATTTATGAAGGAGAGATTAGGTTTTTCTTGTGACAAGATGAAGGAGATAGCATGTTCTTGAAGAAAGAAAGTGAAAGAATTGAACAAAATCAATGTGATGAAGGTTGATGAGAAAATTTCGTGAGATCGAGAAGAAAAATGAAGAATGAAATGAAGAAGAGAAGAAAAGAGAGCATTTGGCAAAGTGAAAAACAAAGGAACATTGGTCTTACAATGGTAAATAACTAGAATGAGGTATGCGGCAAGTATCATTTGCCACATGTCACCACCTTATGGTTCTCATTTGGTCTCTTTTAATATCTAGTCCATTTGTCCTCCAATTTATAATCCAATTGTCTCCCAATTTTCTATGTCACATGTCAAGAAATCTTAATGTCACTTATCTATAATTTCTACTACCATTTGAAATTTAATTCTACTGCCATTATCAATTGTTTTTCCACTTGACATTTTTTCTAATCTAAAATACTCATAAATATCATAAATTCTCCAAATTTAACCCAAAAATTCTAAATTAATAACATAGTCCATCAAATAAATTTTCAAGACATTTCATTCACTATTCACATCATGATCACTTTAATAAAAATCATTTATACCCAAAAAATGTCAAATGAATGCATGAACAATCATTGTAATGTGTGTTAAAAAAATTCAAATTCACGTGTGTGTATGCTAATATTATACATAAGTATGAAATGCATTTTTCTACTCTCTCATTGTTGTTTCCCATTTATGGAAATTTAGGATTCTAACCTATAGTATGGAAATGGGCTGTTACATTGCATAATAACTTTAATTTCTCGTTTGCTCCAAATATACAGCAAAATAAAAACCCAGGTGAAAAAATGTATGCCCAGTAATATATCCCAAATATAACAACTATCTATGTAGAACTACTCCTACACTCTCCTTCCTCTCCATAATTGAATGACTATTATCTTATGTAAGTATCATAGGACATGAGATGGAATTTAGGTGCTCTTAATTGTCAATGGATCATAATCAGGCCCTTATATTCACATGGATTCTTAAAACAACCTCGACTTTTGCTTATAAAGTTTAGTGTGAAAATCAATCATGAAGTCGCTAAAGTCCACTACATTCACCTATTCTAATATATGAATGCTTACGTGTGGAGCACCCTAAAAAATAAAACCTAACTCTGCACAACTAAATTTGTTGTAGTGGTGAGAAAGGATCGTATCCACAAAGAGTATGTGATTAGCTTTTCTAATGAATAAATTAGTGTAAGGCATTAGGGGGTGGATGGTTTGGGTGAAGATAAGTCCCTGAAACTTGACATCCACCAGACACAACTGAGAGGTTAGTTTTGTTAAGTCTCTAGTGTCTGCATATATGATACTTCTTCTTCCTATGGATTCAACATGTTGATAAAGTCTCTTATAAGCTTCTAAGGGGTTAAGATACTTGACTCAATTATTTACAATTCTCTTTGTAAGCTAGCTCTTTGAAATTCCCAGTTAGCTACGTATATAATTTGTAACTTCTATTAGAGCTTTATCTACTTTTATAATGAGTTCACAACGAATCAGTTGTTCAATACAAAACTAGTTGGATAAAATCAAGTGATCCAGATCCAAAGTAACCAAGATCTTGTCATTTGGGTATTTAGAATGATTGATTAAGGTATGCCATTATGCTAGAATACAATGTAACCCTTTATGAAATACCTCTTCCTTTATTTTGGTTTCCACCAAACCAATAAAAATTGAGTGTTTAGCTCCTAAGTAGTCCTTGCGATCCAATTGTTTATTGGGACAATTAAATCCCCTTACATTCCATATTGTACAATTCATGAGGAATGTTTTGTTTTAGTTCTCCTCTCAGATTATCTATTACTATATCTTATTTCATGCCATTGCTCAAGCTTCTACTTAGTCCCATCTAACTCGCTACTGATTTCATTTACCCCTTCATTATCAACAGGTGAAGAGTTTTCATTAATAATTTCTTCACCTTATGCTTGAACTAGCAACTCAATGGATATATGAACATTTTTCTTACCTTCTTTCTCACCTATTTTTTGTTGTTCCACTTGAAAATTTGTAATTTGTATCCAATGGAGGTTCTTACTGAACATTTAAATTTTCATTTATAACAACTACATCAACTTGTTTGAAAGTTCCTCACTGACCTTAAGCTTCATTATTTGCATCTTGTGAAACTTCCTGTTAAACATTTGTGTTTTTATTTATAGCAACTTCATTAGCTTGTTTGGAAGGTTTTTGCTAATCTTGAGCTTCATTATTTGCATCTAATTCATCAGCTTTCTTAGGAAGTTTTGGAGTTTCTGAAATCACTCTTTCTCGACCCTCTTCCTTTTTGGTATTCTTTTTGGGAATCCACACTTTGATTTTGTCTTTCATGCAAGGCTTCCACTAGTAAGACAATGGAACCTTATCTTTAATCAATTTTCCACCATTTCTATACCTTATAATAGGACTGTTTTTGGGCATAATCTCCTTATGCTCCACTTTTATGCAGACTCTAGCATAACCAACTCTCTTAATATTAGCAGTGTTCTCATCTAGAGCAAGAGGGGTGCCTATGTAGTTGACTAAATAACTCAACCCTTCCAAATACTTGTATTCAAAAGGAACTTTATGCATCTTAATCCAAATTAGGATTGTTCTAATCTCATATTTAACAAGTTTGAATCCCATTTTCCATTTTCTCAAAAAGATTGGTTTGCCTTATATGTGCCAAGGCCCCGTGTTCATCACTTTGGGTGCCATTTCTCTAGGTGAAAACCAAAATATGAAAAGATCATCCTCGATTATTAAAATGGCTTGGAGTCCCCACTTCTTGTAGTTAACTTTAGCTCAATGTTGGACACTTAAGTAAACCATTGTTTTCTCCAAAAAATACCCCCTAAGTATGATTTCCACTTAGTTAAGCCTTGCTACATCACTGCTTTAGGAGGGGAGACAGGTCCCTCTTTGAAGCCAGCTACAAAATCCAATCTACAAAGGGATTCTGGATCTCCTACTTCATGAATCCAGGTTGGTTTTCCAACCTTCTGGGGTGAAGTGAGAGGCTGAGAGGGTATAAGAGTGGTTGGGAGAGGAGGTAACTCCTTATTCGCCACTAGAAGGTTAGGGCAAGAGCTTGTAGCTTCGAGTGACATTTTAACAATAACAGTAAACTGTCAAGACCTAGCACTATGGAGATTAGGAAGGCTACCAAATAAAAGCAAAGAACTTGATTCAGACTGGGTTGGTTAAGCTACAAAGAAAAAGCCAAAGGGAACAAGGTAAAATGTTGGAGAACAATAAGGTGTAGAGACGAAATCAAATAAGTAGATGTAGGGAGAAAATCACAGAGTAAGGATACCATGATTCGATGAAGAAAAGGTGGAGAGAAGGTAGAGAAACGTCATTTTTAGTTAACTACTTACATTTGTTGTGGTACTTCAAGTTTCTTTTTTTAGCAATGATTCTTCCAATAAGTCTATTAAAGATATCAATGCACAAGGTGAATAGGTATGAAGAAATTGGATGCCTATATCTGAAGCCCTTTACACCTTTGATAATATTTGTAGGTCTTCCATTTACCATGATGCAATTAGAGATAAAACTAATGTATTGATTTATCTATGTAATGATTTTTTAAGGAAACCAAATGCCTCTAGAGTATTAAGATAAATTGCCAAGTGTAATTATTGAAGAGTTAATATACTAGTAAGATGTTAACCCCAATTTCTTTCCCTTTTATAAAAGCCTCTTGAGATGCACGAATGAGGGAATTTAGAACAACTTTGAATCTTGAGGCTAGGAGCTTGTCAATAATCTTGTATATAGTATTGTCATAAGAGATTGGCCTAAATTCCTTCAAAGAGGTTAAATTAGGAAACTTAAGGACAAGATTTATAAAATTCTTATTAACCTCTTCAAGTGAAAAAAAAAAAGAAATTAAAGAACTACATCAATTACAAAATGCTTAATAAATCTCCACAACTTCTAAAAGAAGAAAGCATTGAGACCATCAAAGTCGTATGCTTTATTAATAATAAGATTAAATAGGGCTTTCTCCATAGTTGATTCATTGAAAGGCAAGGGAACATTAAAAGCATCATAATCAAGGAAAGTTTTAAAAATAAGAGACCTAATAATTAGTTAAGAAGAAGAGCAAGAAGAAACAATGCCTAACTAGTTGGAAAAGTAATCATAAATGCCTAACTAGTTGGAAAAGTAATCATAAGCTATTCCTAATAAATCCTTTTGAGATTGAACAATGTTGAAAATTGAATTTTGATTTGAGACAATTTTATTAGAATTTTTCTTTTAGAGGACAGTCTTATAAAGAATGTAGTATTTCTATCACCCTCAAATAACCATTAAGTCCTTAATCTTTGATTAAGAATTAAAGAGTTAACTTCCAAGGCTTTTGTGTAATTAAAAATGACTATTCTCCCAGCTTCTTGTTTTGGGGAATTCAAAGAATCAAGATATAAAGAATTTCAACCTTGGATAAAGATGCTTTAGCAGTAGACACTATTCAATTTATGTCCCCATATCTCTTGTAATTAAGCTTATTTAGCTTCTTCTTAACCATATGAAGTTTTTTAATACAAATAAAGGATTTGAAAGCATTTCCAAACCCTTCATCCATAGCCAAATAACTATTAAAAATGAAAAGAAGTTCTCCTTAGATAATTTAAGGTTGGATCATGAATTTGATTGGGAGAATAATTAGATAATAGAGAATAGGTGAAAATATCTTTTCTCCCTTGAAAAGTTTTGAGCCATTGGCCATTGATAAGTGCTCTATCTAATTTTTCATCCTATGGAGCAATATTCCTTGTTACTTATTATTCTAGGTATAGAATTGTCTCTCTATTATGAGATCAGTTACTTGTAGCTGGCCCACACAATCTTTGAGATCATTTGATAAATTTTTAATGTGTGCATTTGCTTCAACTTCAAATTCATGCATGATTTTGTTGAAGCCAATAAGAATTAACCAAAGGGTATTAAAGTT
This sequence comes from Erythroxylum flavicans, assembly GCA_027576715.1. Classification (NCBI taxonomy): domain Eukaryota; kingdom Viridiplantae; phylum Streptophyta; class Magnoliopsida; order Malpighiales; family Erythroxylaceae; genus Erythroxylum; species Erythroxylum flavicans. The sequence goes on from JANZXP010000009.1 coordinate 3,388,829, forward strand.
AGGTCAAATCTTTTTCTCCTTATCCTATAAGGAGCTTCTTTAGAAAAACAAGAATGAAAGCATAAACAAAGGTTACTTGGAAATTAATCCTTTCCCTCAAAAGAATTAATAACAAATGGATCAATTGGTCAGCAGTAATAAAGTGTTGAATATCAACTTTATTTGGAACAAAAATTGTGGTAATTCTATCATTATAGTGTGTATTATGGTTGGTAATTATTTTCTAGTGACTTTAAAGGAAATTCAAGTGACTACAACTATTCTTCTTTAGCTTTCTTTCTAGCAAACGAATTACCAGAGGCTTAATGTCAAGTATATGGTCTTGCAAATTTTGTTGTTTGTTAGAAAAATTGAACCATCTAACATTTCAAAAGGGTATAATCATCAAATTGGAATTGAAGAGTTAAAGTTATTACCCTTGTTCTTCCTTTCAGATTTCCTTCAAATAGCCATTATAGAACTCTACTCAAATCATAAGTTTTGGTGGAGCAACTAAGGTGCGAACAAGTATAGAAGACGCCAGAATAAGAATGCTAAGAAAGCTTAAGAGTATAGAACCTTTAGAACCAAAAACAGAAAGAAGCAATGAAACATATCGGAGATTGTGCGATAACGGAGATTGCCCTACGTACTATCCGTTTGAATTTTGATTTGTGAGTTGTTCAAGGATACGAGTGCTATTTGAAATAATGTTTTGTTTCTTTTAAAATTCTAAAAGCATAAATTAATTATGTAATCCTGTGCCATATTTAGGTAAAAGAAGCATCTAACTAATAGTGATATTAAGTTCGTTTAGTGGTTCATCTCCAACTAGGACGGAATCCAATGCAAGCAAGATTACACTAGCAGCACTGCTCTAATAAGCCAAAAAGACACGGATGTCCAAAGATAATCTGCAAACGTATTAATGCAATTGAACTACAAAAGCCGGACGTACGTACAATGGACACATACTTCACAGCAGAACTAGAAGACAGGGCCATGGGAACAAAGCTGTATGCTCAGTTTGAACTGAGAGCTAAGAGCTGAGTTTACATATTTAAACGAAACATTTTTAAAACACCTAGGTCAAAATATACGATCATTTTTCAAGATTCTAAGTTCTCTTATGCATGTCTCAAAACAGCCGTCGGCAGGATAACAGTTGAGTAGTCAAGAAGAGTTGTAAATATTTTCTAAGGATGTAATATTTTATCTTTTAGAAAATGCGTCTCGCCAGACTACACTTTCTACGCATTTAACACTCAGATCCAGGACGATTGTAAAGATTCTGGAGAACACTGATCATGAACACACTAAGCAGAACACAAGGAAAGCCTTTGCTTTGTAAGCAAGTCTTTTAGTTTCTTTAGGAGCTGAGGGTTAGAACACAAGTAACCCTGGAAGGATTCCCTTAGGTGCTGCAACAGATTCTTGTCACTTCCATGGCTATTGTTAAGAAGCTTAGTAAAGAGACTCCTCCAGAGTTCGACATTCCAATATCTGAGGCAATTGTAACCAAGTAATTTGAATCAGTAAGCAAAAACGGAAAAAAACCAAGATAATCTGAGATGAAACTACAAAACTACAATATCATCTAAATGACTCTTCGTTGTAAACAAAAGAATATAGAGAACATCCTTCCACGGATTACAATAACGTTCATATATGTAGCCATATGCGTTCAGGTAAATGTCAGTACCTTTTGAAGGATGCTTTCGGCAAATAAATGTAACCACCATCCGATGTAGCCTTTCTGTCAATTCCCATGTAAGAATTATGCAGCATCATATGTACAGCGACACACAAGCCATATGTATCCACCTGATTGAATTCAACAAATGACTAATGAGTTGCGAATGTCGATGAGCTTCTAAAGTTCATAATACCCACACCAACTACATACTGGCCTGAAATTTCCAGGGCTTCTTCTCTTGCATTTCAACACAACGGAAACCAGAAGTTCTGCAATCTCCTTCAAACTCTATGTCACTAGAAAAGAGATTCAGATCTATTCCCCTACCCCAGTCTACAAGGCATAGACCCTGTGGGAAAAAAGTTTTAGAGCTATTAAAATTCAGCTATCAAAATTCAACTATTAACTATTACCTGATCATTCCAGGGACCACTTCGATCATGAAAACCATTTTCTGTAAGCTCATCCCTGGCATAAGTAAACTTCTTATTATTCATTAGATTCCAAATTTGATGTACAAAACTAAAGGTCATTCATTTAATTACTTCTTGGACAAACAAATATGAACAAATAAAATAGTTATCCTAGGTCTTTTCCCTTGAAAAATTACCAAGAAAAGAAAAGTGACAATATTTAAGGGATGGTTATCACCATTCACATTTTCAATTATGTGCTTAGGAATACTGGTGAAATCATTGATCCAAATGTATGTGATATATATATATATATAATTGACATTCCAAATGGTAAAACAAGTACAATTCACCTTGAATAGCGAATGAGCAGATTGTCAGGTTTGAAATCACCATGAATGATGCCAACACGATGCAAATTCTCCAAGATGTAAAGCATTTCCACAGTATAATACATGCATAGAACCTCTTCCATGGACTTGCCAATGACAACATAAGAATTTATGACATCCTGGAGAAGTTTACAAGGAAGCAGTTGTGTCAAAGAAGGCCACGTGATAATTTTCACATTGGAGCTGCTCAACAAGAAAGGAGAAAGGGAATATCTACGGTACCTGAAGTGTCCCATGGGATAGATAGTCACACACAAGTATGCTATAGTCCGCATAAAGATGGACAGCATGAGCAGAACCAAAGCTTGACCTCTAATGAAAATTCAGTATCAATGAGTATGAATCTATAACAGTAAAAATTAACAAAAGGTCACCCAAATGCTCACTTGCTTATCTAAGATCCGCTGATCAAGCTGGCGATACATGTGGAATTCCCAAGGAAATGGAGGCGTTTGTATCTGCGAGAAATGTCAGATAGTTTAGGTGATTCCATCATGCTGGACTGTGATATTTTCAAGAAAAAGAAGCAATTACCTTTAATGCAACAACATCATCGGGACTACTGTTGACATATGCTTTAAATACTTGAGCAAAACCTCCTTGACCAGCACATCCCTTGATTTGGTACTTTTTTCCACCTGCAGATAACGCATTAGGGTTAGAATTAGAAGCTTAGACTTGGTATTTTGAACTTTGTATCCATATATTCTCAAATCAGATACAACCACAAGCAGACATGAAATCTGCCCCTCTAAATATTATGGTGCATTGAAATCTTGCTGTAACAAACTTATTATTCTATGCATCATATGTTCATCTGTTGTGCTTGTAATTAGAGCAAAGGCCAATGCTTGTGATAGTGGAAAAAAGACCCACCAATGATTTGTGGGCACCAGTGACTACTGCTGTTTATCATACATGTCGAATAAAAAATTTACGATTGCATAAACTTCTATTGCACTTTTATCTGTGCTTTCTATACAATTAACAATGTAGAAAATCAACTCATGATTATCACTTCAATTTATAAGCATGTTAAATGACATCCTTTACTTCCCAAACATGAAGAACTATAATGAAAAACTCCTAAAGTAATTTGGGATAACAGTGCAAGTTCAAGAACTCGAATCACCTATTTCAAGAACCTTATTTCTTGATGCGTTCCTTAAAGAAGATAAGGCCATTTTTCCAGAATAATTTTTATTACTGGAGTAATATCCCTAAAACCAGCAAGAAGAAAGATATTGTTAGATATCAAAGTATTATGATCGTTACAAAGTATAAGACTGCAAATGGCATCAAACAGATTGACGTACTTCATATTTCTTTATTCTAGGATTCAACTTATGAAGTAGCTCCTTCATGGTGGAGGGGGACCATGGGTTAATCTTCGTTTCTAATTCAATGGGTATTTGTTCCTCACCCTGCAGATTAAGACCAATCCTCAGAAGTCCAACATGTTAAATCTTAACTAAGCAAAAATTGCAGAAAATAACCTTTTCTTCTTAGGAAAAAGAATAAAAAGGTCAATCTTGTTTGTTGATCTATCATGATAAAATGTCAAAGTAGACAGTTCTTCCATGCGTCAAACTTATGACGTAATAAATAAAATGTGCTCCAAAGGATGCGGAAGTGCAAGGTCTTTCTTTCCGTAGTGAAAAGAATACCTTCAAATGTTTAGCAAAATTATAAACTTTGGAAGTAAATGGCAAGAGCATGCAGGAATTGCATATCAAATGATTAAATTATAAGTGGATGAGTGGGGCTGGTGTTTTAACTAATATCACATTACAATAAATTGCACATCTCTAGCGCTTGGATAAAAACATTTTGAAGAAAAATGGGACAGCCACGGATTTAGGACTCATTTACAGCACTTGACAGTAAATAACATTGTTTTCAGTTAATTGGACAAGTAACAACTCTTGGAAACAGAAAATCAGAAGAAAAAAAAGATGAAAAGAATTGAAATAAAGCAGCAATTAGAATTCCCTTCGGTTTTTCCTATTACGAAGTCAGTTGCAGACCTTTGGAATTGAAAAAGCATTTACTCTCACAGAGATTCGATTGAGAAACAAGGCTTGCGCATTCTTCAACCTCTCTATAGGTTTGGCCTTCCTGTTATTCCAACGTGATAACCAAAAAGTCAGGCAAAGGTTTAACTTAAATTGACAATGAGACACATTGGAGAAGGAGAGTGAGACCTCGAAATGCCAATCTGATAAACTCGATAAGCTTCTTGCCACTTCTCTTTCACTTCTAGAAAAGCCGCATATACTTCATAGAGTAAAGACTGATCATTACATATCTTGTTCTCCACCATTTCACTGAAGATGACTTCAAAATCATTGCTGCCTTCCAACTTTTAAACCCAGAGAAACAAAATTAGTAGATCAAATATTCAACTCCCTCTACGTATCTGACGAAAGAAAAATAATATAGACGCCATAAGACATTTCTAGGATTCTAAGGTGTTCCTTCTCCAAACTCACGAAATATATCAATTCTTTACAAAGAGTTGAAACTACGTACTGCTCCAACTTCAATTATTAACAAACCACATTTAACTGCAAGAAGAATATATTTGCTGGCGACCAAGCAAATTCTACTTGATTTCATAGTTCAAAGACTACCCTGTCAATTGAACCACAAGTGTAATAATTTAAAACCCAGGAAAATTTTTCAGAAATCAAAACTACTTTAGAGCAAAGAAATAGGAACCAAAACAAGGGGGAAAAAAAAAAGAAGAAGCCCAGATGGCACAAGAATAACAAAAAAAATATACAAAATCATGAAGCAGAAACCATGAAATACAAAGATAAAAGAAGGGACAACTGAAAAAGAACTCCAAGTAGAAACAAAGAACGAGAATACTAAGAATTTACATATAGGAACCAAATCTTAAGAAATCGCGGGTCATTCCGATACTGGGGACTGTGCTTGAAAGTGGTAATACATTGCAGAAGAAGATTATTTAGATCATCACCAGAGCAATCGTCCTCAAGCGCCTTCTTGATGGACCTGCAAAAGATCTCTTAATGGCCTCAGCAACTACAAAAAAATACAATTGAGCCAACAGAGACAGTGAGAGAGAGGCAGATGGCTTTACGTACAATAGCCATGGAAGCAGAGGGTCTTGAGGGGAGGACGAATGGCTCGGATGAGTGAACATGGGCTCCAATTCTTTCCCTGTGAAAGAGACGAGAGCGAGAGGATAGCCTGAGCATAGTATAGGAGACCAAAAGGGAGCGGGAATATTGTTTGGAATCGTTTTAAATTTTCGAATTTATTAAAAGCTTCATTATACTAAAAATTGTTTATGATAAAAAGAAACGGCCAGCAGCAGTCTTTGGACAAAGATACACCCACCACACCTTTTTTTTTTTTTAAAGAAAATTGAATTAATAAGTAAAAAGATGATGTACAGAATGTCTAAGGACTACCCCATTCACACAAAAGATCAAAGAGCAAAAGCACCTAACGACTATAGGTAACACCTAGTAGTGGTAAGCTTGCAAGTTAGGGTTGTTAACTGAGGAGGGCGTGAGTCGACATTGAAGTGAACTCCTGAATACCTCCAGTGATGTCAGCCGTAAGTTGTGCACATGTACGGCGGATGGCCTGAAATCTTCGCACATTACGCTCTTGCCAGATGGTTCGAATTGTCAATCCCAAGCCAATGGTGTACGTTTCCCACATAGGAGTTGGAAGAGAAGCAGTTGACGTCAGGTAGTGAAGGGCACCATCAAGAGACATGTCGGACAATTGCCAGCCACAAAAGGACTGGACCTGTGTCCAAACCTGTTGAGCCATGGGGCACAAAAAGAAGAGGTGATTCTGCGATTCCAGATGCAATGAGCAGAGAGGGCAGGTTTGGGACATGTCTACAAATGAAATCCGATCAGTTGTGCCAAGTTAGTTCCTCACAGTTAACCAGAAGAGAAAGGGCACTTTGAAAGGGAGACGCGGATGCCAGACAATATGACTCCAATTCACACAGGGCAGCGGCACACCACACCTTGCAAGCTTATGACATGCTTATGACACGATTTTCAAAAAGCTTATAACATATTGAACTGGTCTTTTATCACTAAGATTCTGTATGTTACTTTATGTCTTTGCAACTAATTAATTAGATGTAAATTAATGAATGACATTATTTTGACTAAATGAAAAGGCTTTATTCATCTTTATATATTAATTTAATTAATATTTTATGTTTTAATACTAAAGGTAAAACTCTTTGAATAATTACTGTATAATTGAAATTACGATGAAATCATAATTATAAGATTCAATTTATACTTATGTATTATTCCTAAATGTTCCTAGTTGTAGTTTCATTAAGATGAGATATTGTTGAAACTGTAAAACTAGCACACATTATGTTTATTCCTTATAAAAAAAGTAATTTATCTCATAAATTAAAGTATAGAAATATTTAAACTAATGTGTGGCTGATTATTGGAGAATAAGTCACTGAACTGACCCGATTATAAGAATTTCAGATGGAATAAAACTTATATGTCTATAGATTATTTCATAATAATCGTTGTATATTTGATCATCAGATTTGAGATTACCAAGGTATCTCGTGTAGAAATTACTGTATTTTGATGCTACTTATGAATGTCCTAGGATAATTCAGTCGATAGTAATTAGATACAATATAAACCATATGTAGGTAGTTGAGTAAGTCAATATAGGATTTATCACTCTAAAGTAATTAGAGAGAATATTCTATTGTTCTTGATTACTAATGAGTTATGGAATTCTCTTACTGGAGTGAATTGATATTTGAAAAGGAGTTTTCAAATTTCCACATTTTCAAATATCAATTCTAAATCAATTACTAATTAGCAAGAACGAACATGATTGGATGATAAGAGTAGATATTATATTGATACTCTGTCCAATTAGAATATTGAATGACGAAAGAAATAAATTATACTTCATAGTCGTGAATGGACAAGTTAAATCAATCATTTTGACATTCCTGATATTTGGGTAATCATGACATGTTACGAGACGTCAATTATGATTTATGATTATGATTTTTTAATTGGAGAATTAAAAATAAATTACAAGAACTTTTAATTTGTCTAATTCTAATTCTGAATTAGAATTGTAATTTATAATCATTGCTAATTTATTAGGAATCTAATGAGTTACACATCAAAGAGCAATTTGTAGAAGAAAAATCAATTTAATTAAATTGGACCTAATTATAAAGTTTGAGAAACTTTAGAGATCAAATATGAGATATTTGATTTTATTAAAATTAAATTAATTAGAATTAGAATTTGATTTTATTATAATTATAATTAAAGAATTTTAATTTTAATTAAAGACTCTTATGATTTTTCTATTTAAAAAGGGAAGAACAATAGAGAAGCTAGCACTTTTTTCTCCTTCCTCTCAAATCAGTCTTCAGAATTGCTCGTGAATACCATCATAGGCTGGACATTTGAACAGCTCGTGATTGATCAATTGAAAAAGTTTCAAAGATTTTTCAATAGGAAGACGAACAAGATACGATTTCTAATTCGTTTTCATTTTATTCAAGTTTATTCAATTATCGAGCTCCGCCCAAAATTCGTAAAATGTTTTTGTTTTCCGCTGTGTCTGTGATTCAATCACGGTTGGATTTCAATAGTGGTATCAGAGCCACCTTTAACTGTTTCACTTGGATTAGTTGCTTGATTCTTGTTTATTTTGATAAAAATTAATATGTTATGCTACTGGTTTTGTTTTTATCCGAAGCCATTCTTTTGACTATTCTAAAAATGGTATATGTTTATTTTAAAATGTGTTTAAGCCTACGTGTATATGGAAATTGTTTCCACGACTGATTTTATTTTTCTTCTAGAATATTGAAGAATGCTCACATATGATGTGTTCTATATACGCGTATATCATGGCTTCTGAAACTTATTTATGGATTTCGTATTGCCTAGTTTTATGCACTATTGCATCTGAAATTTTTCCTTTATGCGTTTTATGTTTTTAGAATGCTCACGTATGGACTCTGAAACAAATTGATTTGCATCTACCTTGTTTTGTTTTTATCTACGTGTGTTCCTTATTTCTACTACTGTATTTACCTTGTTTGTGTTTACTGGTTTTAAGGATTACACAAATAAGTGGTTTTAAAAAAAACTAGTTGAGAAATGTCTCACCAGCAGCGTTTTGCCGCTGGTGATTGTGGATCGGTGACGCCATTGATTGGCATCACCACTGTGTAAAAACGATGGGTGAAAACTCAACCATGAACAAGACGACGAAGAGGACAACAGTGAGCAATTCAGTGACGACGATTCACCGGTGTGGACGGTTGTGAGAGCTGACGATTGTAGTCCAAGAAAGGTGCTTTGCATGAGTGACGTGGAGCACTACCTGACGGTTGGGTAAACATAGGAACTCGAGGGATTGTAGGTCTGTTCTTTGAATCGTTGGAGGCAGAAATAGGGGATGGTTTTTGGAGAAGACGATGGGCGCGTGAAGGGCGCATGTGATTCACGCGCCCATAATCTGCAAACGTTCCAAACACTGTACACGCCCGCATTGTTGTTCCTCCTGAGGCCAGTAAGCCTTTTATGTGTTTTTAAATTTTTTTAAAAACCCTTAGATTTTCAATTTAATTAATTTAATACAGATTAAATTAATTTATACTCCTAATAAAATTGAAAAGTGTTTTACTAAATTTTGAAAATTGTTGTCAGAAAGGATTTTTTGTTAGGAAAAGTTTTGGAATTTAATTTAAATTTTCAAGAGTTGAATTATTAAATTAAATTTATTATCAAATCAATATTTAGAATTAAGAAAAAGTTTTAAATAATTTCTTTCATAATTAAATTATGTTTGAAATTATAAATATAATGAGATTATATTATTTTGATG